>JAFMSR010002640.1:0-22027 GCA_022818135.1 Saxidomus purpurata
AGGATTATACAGAGATATTATTTATATGTTAGTAAATCAATGCAGTCAGTAGTTTTGTCATGCGATCGTTGAAATGTTGTAAATTTACATGTAGTGAGTGACACAGCCCTGAATGTTGTTGGATAACTTGATATTTGATCGTTGAATAAATGACAAAACTGCAGAAACAAACTGCATTTCTTAAGTTTTTAAAAACTCTTTAGAAAACAGTTTATGGAGCTTATATAAAGATTCGGGTACTAATCTTTTATTAGCAATGCGAACCATAAGTTTTTAGGCACTGCTGCAGCAAAAATGCAATGAAACTATCGAAATTAACGTGTAAATGTCCATTTATCCATAAAATAAGGATTCCTTTATTTTTTGCCATAGCAGATAGGAGCTTCGTTTAAAAGTTTTTATTGTTGTTTCAACCTGATTGCTGAAACTTGACCAATTAAGGCTTAGCTTTGCTGTTACGTCCAATTGGGCTTTGCATTAAAACCTCAAATATGATAAATGTAAATTGAATGTAATTAGTCGCAAGAGAAGGTTGGCTCGATATTAATGATAACTTTTTATACTAACACGTCTCTTCCGTACAGTAATAGGCGTTGGTATTGAAAATATCTTTAACAATGTGAATGTTTAAACAAACATTAAATGTAACAAACAGATCGGGTATGGTTAAAATATTGTGCGCAAATAGATTTTTGTCGGGGAAAGTAAATAATTTGGGATTAAGGTTTATGTGTATTTTGGGCCATTGTTGTTAATATTATATTGCGTAGATAACACTTATAGTATTTAGTATGCTTTGTATATAACTGTTGAATATTTTTATTTAGTGTGTTTTTAACCAGGTTTTCAATTTTGAAAATCCTGGTTATTAGATTGGGGTATGGCGGGCGGATGGGCGGATGGGCGGATGGGCGGATGGGCGGGCGTCAAACGAAATTGTGTCCGCTCTGTAACTCTTCAACCCTTTGAAGAATTTTGATGAAACTTCAGACAAATGTTTACCACATCAAGATGACGTGCAGAACGCATGTTCCGCATGGCTGGCTCCAAGGTCAAGGTCACAGTGACATTAACATTGAAAATCCTGTCCGCTCTGTAACTCTTCAACCCTTTGAAGAATTTTGATGAAACTTCAGACAAATGTTTACCACATCAAGATGACGTGCAGAACGCATGTTCCGCATGGCTGGCTCCAAGGTCAAGGTCACAGTGACATTAACATTGAAAATCCTGTCCGCTCTGTAACTCTTCAACCCTTTGAAGAATTTTGATGAAACTTCAGACAAATGTTTACCACATCAAGATGACGTGCAGAACGCATGTTCCGCATGGCTGGCTCCAAGGTCAAGGTCACAGTGACATTAACATTGAAAATCCTGTCCGCTCTGTAACTCTTCAACCCTTTGAAGAATTTTGATGAAACTTCAGACAAATGTTTACCACATCAAGATGACGTGCAGAACGCATGTTCCGCATGGCTGGCTCCAAGGTCAAGGTCACAGTGACATTAACATTGAAAATCCTGTTTACATGATTTTAACTTGATTTGGCAGTCAAAGGTCATATCATCTTTGGAGGTAATTTAAAAAAGATATGATATATTATTTCATGTCTACTTTGTAACTTGAATCAGAACAACATTTTTGAAAACCTGGTTTCGTGGCATTGCCATGTTTCTTGTGTATGATTTTAGTCAACATTTTTTTATCAAGTATGTATTAAGGAGCTTATGTTTTTCGAAACTAGATTTTGAGCTGATTCTTTGGTATTGATATTTGCCAATAAAGCTTCAAATTCAGTGATTTGTAAATCTTTAATTTTCTTTACGGTAGCGGTGATACTTTGCTTTTAAAAAGGTTTGGGGAAATTCATGATAGGACGTTCAAACCTTTTAAAGGTGTACATTTTGCTGCTCTTATGTTAATATTCAAAATCCGTCACAGCCTAGTGCTAGTGTCTTCAAAGTGGCTTTCAAAGTGCATATAAAAATGGTCATGTCTATAAGTTTTATTCTATGAAAATAATACTCTTGAGTTATTATATTCCTTTTAAATTTTCATGTAGAAACGTTCCGCGGGCACTCGAAAAAGCTTGGTTTGTACTGCGTTTAATTTTTTTCGTGATGGATTTGGTAATCCAAAGCGATTAAACTTTGCAAGAGTTAATATTTCAACACAACTAATTTTCCATGTTATTGTTTTCATGTTATTTTTGGGCAAGATGGAACAATGTTTCTATTTGATGAATTTTGAAGTCATAATTAACAGTACTGCTTAAATTCCTGCCACAAATCTGTATTCCCATGATTAATTGTTTTTCCGAACAGAGAATACCCTGGTTGATTCATCGTGACCCAAACCAAATAACTTCTGTTATCAACGCCGGAAAAGTTTCTTCCGTGACACTTTACACTAACAGACAGTTGCTTAAGAAGGTTCATAAGTTAGATTTTAATCATTTAGATATAACGAGACTATATTTCATTTTCTAAAGAACTCCATTTGAGATTTAGATTGTTTCTTCGTAACATAAAAAAAAAACTGCAGAGGGAATAAACACGAGACGAAGACATACATCACATTGACGACAACCCAACGTAGAAGTAGGTTCTCAGATTTAACCATCTACTTTAACGCAATGACATCTTTGCATTTTTATATATTGGTATAGAACATTATAAACCGTAGTGTAATTTATGGACTGAAATAAATGTAACAAACACGGTATCGAAAGCACATTGTCGTGTTTCTTTTTGTAAAATACAATTTTCATTTAGCAATCATATTTTGAAGATAATAATCGTTTTGTCGAAAACTAGTTCAATCTTCAATAATGACACAACCAATGTTTTTTCCTCTATTCGAAAATGTATCGGTGCTGAAGCATTTTTGAAAGAGATGTTCAATAAAGAAATAGGTCTGTAATTTTGCAAACTTGCGTTTTCTTTATTCCCATTTAGTGCAAAATGTATTACCTTTTCCTTTCTAAAATTTATGGAATAGACCATTTTCCAACAAAGTATGAATGTTTGATTGATTTAACTTAAACCAGCATATAACATGCGAGGTGATGTTTTACTGGAGCTGTCATTTTAATGTGGCATATGTCACTGAGCTACAGCTGTGTTTGAAAAAAGCAATACTTATCTAAAGGTCAATTACTTACACCAAATCAAATTTTCTTTTAAATCTTGAATCGTAGAGGGCGTCTTCTCAGAAGGAAAATATGACATACCGCATTGAATGTGACCATTTGTGTTGAAAATTTGAGTTTAACAAAAGAATCAATAAATTATAGTTTTCAAAAACGAAAGTAGGTTTTCAGGTTTTCAAATATCTTTGTTATTTTTCAGAAATCTCTGGCTGTAAATAGGTTATACATAAATAAGCATGCATATTTTTAATTATAAGTGAAGAACATTACTTCCAACAATGTGCCCAAAGTATATGTCTGACTGTATACAACATTAGATAAGGCGAAACATGACAAAAAGACCACCCAGGTCAAGCTTAGGAAAACCACAAAACATTCACTCATTTTTTTGCAGCAGTATTTTAAACAGGGAAATGATCCATGGCTATTGTAAAGTTTTAGAAGCAAGTTTCAAACTGTATTTCCCTGTTACAATTCCATTTTTAAAAGAAAATTCGATTTGGTGTTAGTTATTGACCTTTAAGTGCATTTGATATGTACTGTCAAATACGGTAGGAACATCTTCTGATATAATAGTGTTATTAGTTTAGTAACGTGATTCAGGATGCTGGACTTGCCCGAGTCGTGTGTCGGATCTGACGAGTGCGTAGCGTAGTAAAAGGGTTATTAGTATAGTTATGTGATTCATAAGCCGGATTGGCTATCGTCGATGTGGGATCATAGTCGTGCTACGCGCTCGTATGACTCGACGCACGACTCGAAGAAATCCGGCATGCTGGATCACGTTACTTTACTATTAACCTTATTTTATCATATACCTTTTGACACTTGTCTGCTCGAAAAAATCTAAATTTAAAGGACATATTCAGAACAAAATTAAAGAACAGCTCTTTTTAGGGAGAAATATATGTAGTGTGTGACGTCATTTTATTGACGTCATCGTATTAACAAGTATTAAAAATCCAGTCAAAAGCAACGTAATTAACAAAAAGAAATTTCTGAATGTTACCGAGTTCTAAAAATAGATATAAGAGAGAAGCTTTGATAGATATCGGAGGAGATTGATAGTTGACTCGCAACTATACTAGTTGATACCCTCATAGGCATGAGCCCCACACCTCAAAAACTCACTGCTATAAGAGTGATCTAAAACAGAAATCCATTGATAAAATTATACCTATGACTAGCTTTGTATCTTTTATAATGCTCTGTCATTATAAGCATTTGCTCTCTCTCTCTCTCTCTCTCTCTCTCTCTCTCTCTCTCTCTCTCTCTCCTACTTTTTTTCTTGCGTCATAATTGTTTAAATTAGTATAATCGACATGCAATTGAGTATCAAATGAAACCACCTCCTACAATAAATCATAGAATTTCATACTTTTTGTCTGTTTATAATCCTGTTCAAAACTATATACGTAAAAGAAAATAGATCGCTTACTACATTTGTAATGTTATCTTTGAGAATAAGTAACTTGCAGTTAGAACTACTTTAAGCAAAAATCAAGAAGTTATTTTAAACACAAAAAGTACTTCTTCACCCACATAACACAGTAGGATAGGAAGGTATGTCCGAATGAATGGTTATGTAGCAACGAGGAGCAGCCGTTAGGTTTTTGTATTGTAGGGAAGTCGTATATATTTCAAATCAAGGGCCACTTCTACGCTGAAATCAATGGATTGGAACATGTTTACGATAAGTACGACTATGGTTGGCAATGATCAATTCTGTGAAATCTGGTGTAAATTGGCCCCCTCCTCAATTATATTTACAGTGGTGCTCGCATGTAACTTTGCAAAATGTTCGTATATCGTTCGTGTATCGAGCATTCCATTTGCATTCCTCATGCGTGTATCGTTCGTGCAATCATAGTGCACATTCAGATCGTGCATCGTGTAACGCATCGTTCGTTTCGTGTTTCGTGTATTTAACGTTGCACGATAAGAATGATAGTGTAAGTAATTTGCAGTTACCATGGTAACGTGAGACGTTCTCGTCTTTTTTATGTCCGAAAAGAATCTTATTGATTGAACTACATGTAATTGTATTTTGAGTGGTACAATAAGCATAGTTTTAATTGTGGTTAGAGATAATGTTTTTGTTCATATACTGGGCAGTACTGTCTGTTTTCAGTCTTTTAAAAACCAACGCATGTGTTTTCCTCTATAATGCATTCGCAGCATGTTTGATCGCTTACTTTTGTTTTATAGAAACAAACTTTCCGTAGATAGTCCCGTATCTTTACTGTACCTATTGTTAATGGTCGTGCAGATACGCACTGGACATTCAGTTACGAATGAATATAATGGCAATACCATATCTTTGTTTGCAATTAGGTAGTACTTTTTGCAGACTAAAGTATTCCACAAGGATAAATATTGTAAAGTAGCTGACGAAATTTAGCTCGACCAGCTGACTTTACATGAATAAATAAGATAGAAATGTCCATGGCAGGTTAATGACTACTAGAATAATTAATCATTAGCGAGATGAGCGTTCCCTTTTGTGATATAAAAAGGAAAATCCTATTACCTATGCTACGTAGATAAAGCGTGCCAAAATATCATAAAAAGTAGAGCGAATTTATAAGATAAAGGTTTATGTTCCAATCTTAATGTAAAAGAAAATCATTAAGGGATTCTTCCCTTATTTGTATCTGGTTTATTTAAATGAATTTCAAAACCGGAAATTGATACATTACAGTATCTGTCTACATGTTTTTTTGTTACAAGACAATGTTAGCTTTTAAAAGAAATAGAAAGCGGCTCGCTTGGTTTTTATTTCAATGTCTATAATTACTTTATGCAAATTCAGATATTTCAAGTTGAGGTCAAACAGTAAATGTTTATAGTTCATCCAATCAGGTAACTGAAACGACCTTTGGATAATAAGCAGGTTACTAAAAAAAGGTGCTTTAACACGCAAACTATAGTTTTCATATGCAAAACGTAGTCGAAATGCATTGGTGAAATCATCAGCAATGTGGCAAAGAACAACTAAAATTAGGTACAAATGTATTTAGAAAATACTCCGGTCAGAGACGATCAGGATTTTGGGTTACTGTAGACAGCTCAGCTGTAATTCTGCTGTTACCGCAGAAATACTTCTGCCCGGTCTACAATGAACTCGTATTTTGTATGTAAGGCTTGCTTTTATATGTCAATTTGAATACACTAATCAGCGTTTATCTTTTGGTCTCCGGCTTTCTCTTTGAATTGAACGAATACGTTGGAAGCCATGTGTCTTTGGATTTTGGAGATGGTTGGTATAGAAAACTCATATCGTAATACCGACTGGCTGAGGTGAGGCTGCAAAATGTTGAGTGGATGTAGTGATTTCAAAATGCAAATACAATTTTGATAATTTTAAATTCGTCGGCATCATCTTGTCTTAAATATTTGTACATGTAATACAAATGTAAATTTCATTAGATTCATAAAATAAGTAAACGTGTCCTGATACAATGACAATAAGCTCAAAATGATGTACACATGCACACTTAACCTTGGTTTGTTCAACACTTCACCTTTACATGTCGGGCTTTAATTCTTTTTTAAACTGGACATAGTAATTTAGGGCATTGCTTTACAAGCAAAATCGGCGTTCCATAAGCAACATGTACATATTGTTACATTTTATCGCCCTAAATGTCAGCCACAAATATTGACTTGAATTGTTCCTTAAAGGGGCACTACCTACACCTAGCAGATTATATTCTCGAAACATAGATTATGTGTTCAATGAACGTAAAATGATAAATAAATACAATTTCAAAGAAAAACCTATGACGAAAACTGCCTCGATTTACCACAATTAATCAATAACGAGGCTTTCTGTAATAAATCGCATCCACCAATTAATTGTACAACAACAACTCTAAATAGATTATTGAATGGTTTACGGTACTGCAGTATATTTTAAACCGCTGATTTTATCGATTATGGCTGGGAATGCATATTAAACTGAAACTTTTAGGTTCAGTTATAATACTTCCAAAGATTCTATTATTTATGTTTTGGAGTTTATTTAGTTTGACATCAGTTATAGGATATGTCCCTTTAAGAAGTATAGAGTACATTAATAGGAGACTTAAGAGGTAAAGGAGAGATCATGTTTGCAAACAAAACCCTGTATTACGCAATATTTTCTTCTGAGAAGAGATCAATGCGGTGGTCAGCGGACGGTAGTCTGTGTTTTTTGTATTGTTAGCGGTGATTTTTAATGGCCGTAGCTTTTTAACACAAATGATATTTTAAAATGTTTTGTATCTATGGAAAGCTAATAAAATAAACTCTTTATTCATTATTTTCAATTGTATTGTTAAGATTCATGAAAATTTCGCAAGCGCGTAACATACACTGATTTTGTAAATGGTTAAGCCGTTATGAAAAATCAAGTGTCATAAAAAGCGGTATTTTATGTAAATATGAATATCAATAGCATTTCATAACTTTTTAAATTCTAAAAACCATTCAGATAGCAAAAACGTTATAAAAATTCAAAAATTCCTTTCCGATACACAAGCATTGCAAACACAACTGTTATTGCCCACCAGCAATCTTATCAAAATTGCCGTGTGACGTCACGGCGATCTCTTCTATTACATTGTATCTTTTTCAAAGCATAATCTTTTCCCACAACTACACTGTCAGCTGTATGGTTGTTAATAAATTATTACTTATTACATTATTTCTTATGATACAGTCAATAAATCTTATATGCCTTCCTTACCCGAGTCTTTTCTTTCATGACCAGATCAAAGCTGACTTTGTACAAAAATGGGATCTCAGTATCTATGGTATTTCATGTATAAATAATTGGCAAACGGATTAAAATGTTAAAAAAATGTTAGGAAAACTATTTACAATATATTTGAAATACTATTTCTTAATTTCACAGACTTTTTCGTGACGACTTCATACATGTTATTGTATCCGACATATTTTTGTAAATAATATATAACAAGAATACCATTGATGCAAAGCATCAAAGGGCGCCGAAAATAGTTTTGTACATGTGTGGCGTTAAATAGCTAAAATTAGCTTTTTGATAAGCAATCATTATTAGTTTGATTTGAATGAAAAATTTTATGAATATTTGCAGAAAACATTTAAAATCATGGTGGTTTTAAAGCTGGAAAAAAAACGGAAGAAAGATTATTTTAAAAACTTGGGTTTGACCGGGATTTGAACTCCACTCTTAAAATTAGGCGGTCATCAGCTTACCCACTACACCACGGAGACTGACTTTAAAGCACGTGGTAAAAAATAAGCTGATATTATAATTTTGCAAAACCGATAAGGGAGAAGTTGTTTTACGTTTTCGTATTTTTTCTAAAAGATATGAAAAGGAACATTACAATTAAACAATTACGTTTTAATGAAGGAAATGTGTATAATCAATATTTTAATGTCTATTTCGTATTATTTTAGCATACAGTTAAAACCATTTTTCTTCGCATTCTAATAACCGCTCCTAGCATGTACTTCCGGAAAAACTATTCCATAATACGCCGCCGCCGTCATCGGCGGCGCCAATGATAATTAATGTTAATGAATACAAATGTCACAATTAGCTAATAACACCTATCAAATCCGGTCGAATATTTGACTGATATTGAGAAAGTTTAACATAAGAATTCCCGGGAATATCTAATGCACATTTTAAGCTGTTTACAGCCGGCAGGTATTACAAAAACATAAATTAAAAGAAACCAAAGTTAGCTTATCGGGGATATTTAGAAATTAAAACAAAATACATTTCAAAAAAGGTTTATTGAATCGATTCATTAAAAGACTTAAAGATTTGTATTGATATTTTGAATAAATGCCATGACAAGACATTATCGATAATATGGCTAACAAAACTCTCACATTTTACAGCATGTAGTCTCATTCACCCTGTGGCAATTTGGTTCCGTTACCGATGACGTTTACATAAGAACATAAAAATGTTTCAGTTGCCATTTCATCTCAGACTGGTGTCAAAGTGTTTGCAGAAATATGTTCTTATGTCTTGTCTTATTACAATTTCGTAGACACTTTATCCTCATAAAAGTGACTCAAGTGGTAAACATTCCTACCAAAATTTTATTCAAATTCTACAATCAATGTCCAAGATACAGCTCCTGGCGTTTTTGCAGAAAACTTTCTGAATAGCAAACTTTAAGTTTATTTGAAAATATGAATTTGGTCTAAACAAGCGTCACCGAAACTCATAATAATCATGCTCTTTGGATGCTTAATTGCAAAATAAGACGGAAGGGATATTAACAATTGAGAGAGCCATGTGTATACGCCCCAATGATAGCGTCATCACCGTTTAACATCCGACAACGCTTACCATAAGACTCAGTTGGGTGTTAATATAAGCTAACAAAGTCAGTACTATTCTCATGAAAACCATTATTTCTATGCATCTTGTCTGTTTTACAGACGGAGTCCTGTAAGAGATACTACATAGTAAACTTATAATTTCACCGTGTTTAATTCTAGAGTTGATATGAAATTAAGATTTTAAAGTGCTCTTCTGTAGATTTAATTCAATTCAGTTATATTTGTAAGTCATTAGATCGATTTGAGGACTTGTGGTTTTCAGGAAAATGCATAATTTATAAAGGTGACACTTCATGGAAGTACTAAACGTTGATTTTGTGCCAAATTAGAATCCATCCTGTAACAGGCAAATAAGCTAGCATTACATATTGCAGTGATGATATAACTTGTCTTATTGATAATGTCTTTGGGGAGTTCGGAAGCAATAAACACTTGGTATCATCTATGGGAAAGTGTGAGCTTTTAGTTTTCTGATGTTCAAGTAAAAAAACAGATGAATATAGTTTATTTGAGTATAGACGTCAAATCTATCCTTAAGTTAAATATTAAAAAGAATTTGAATGAAATCCCATTTCCGTTTATTTTTATATAAAACATGAGATAAAAGAAGGTAAAGAAAGGCTTATACATGTATCGCTTTCCTAAGTGAACTTACAAAAATAACACTTCAAATAGATTGTATCGGATCTGATGACTAAGTTTCTAATTCCATTGAATTTAAGTTTTACCTTTACATTCAGAATTTAAAGGCTAATTTCGTTATATTTCGTCACAACTTGTTGAAGCGTAAGGTTTTCAGAGTTTACATTAACATTTACAAAATTACATTCGTTTCCTTTCAATTGACAAGGATAAATGGTTTTACGAATTTGACTAATTTTCCAAGAGATTCCTGACTAACCAGTAATCTTTGGGGACAAATATTGACTTGGCAGTTTACAAGTTTGTCCACTGATTTAGTCTGAAATGGCTTTTAACTATCATTGATCTCATTTAAAGCTCCACCAAATATTTTAACAAAAAACATTCGGATGATGTTTCATGTAGGTTAGGTTGGAGATGGCAATTTTACAAAGTAATTAGAAACAACTGGTAAAGTAACTCTAAACAATTTCTAACCTTAATATAAGCTGTTTTATCTCGTTAAATGTACATTTTCATTTGATAGAACGTAGGGCAAATACTTCTCTGGTGTTTGTAAATGATACACAATAATACCTAATGTAATTGAATGTTACACAAGTAACGTCACAACTATCAGCACAAGCATTTATTCATTACAAGTGAATAGAATTACAATAATTGGAAGTCCCATTGAATATTGACAGTAACTGAGTTGTCTCATGATTGCTTTCATTTTATGATAAAATTACACAGAAACCCTGACAAACAACGTCAAAAAGAAGTGTTTTAAATCTTAGAATTGCAAAACCAAAAAGTAAAGAACAAAGCACAAAAGAAGATACTGCTTATTTCCACTTGGTATTGTTTTAATATGAAATTTCAATGGATTCTAGTTATTGTTTATTTGAAAAAAAGTCGGAAAACCAATACCGGACATACGGATAAATTGAAAAAGCAACGACTATTTCTGGTGAGAAACAATGCAACATTTTAAGGTGGGTCATTACCTTTAGTCGGTAAAATTAAAAGTTGTCACATTTATTTAAAAATTGGTACATGCGTATATCGTGTCCATCTGCGTTGCATGGATACGTTTTTATTTTTGTGACGTCACATGACGACATTTAACAACGCCCTCTAGTGTCAGCGTACCGGAACCATCCCGTCATGAAGTTATTCTCATATAGCTTTATTGATACGTAACACATTTTCTTTCTGTAAATTCTAACAAAGTCATCAGAAAATGTATTATACATCCAAGTAAAAAACATTTTCCTTCTTTCACAAAGCATGTCATGATTCCGCTTAAAGCAATTGAAATAACGTTTGAAACGTTATCGTTTTTCAACGCTTTTTTGCCGTTTTTACAAAACATTTCAAAATCGGGACGGTAAAAGTTTATGTAATTTTAACAGTGTTTATTTAATGATATTTGAACACAATTAATGAAATAAAAACAGGACGTCTTCGTCCTAGATTTTTCACAAATAACGCGTGAATGATAACACTTGAACGTCAAAAGAACGACGTTTGAGAGATGACGTTCAGTTCATGACAATATGTCGCTGATGATTTTTTATTCTCTGTACTTTTTTTTAACATGGAAGTGCCACACTCCCCGTTGCTATGTAAATATGATCAAATAATTGATGTTCTCCAGGTATATATAACCAAGGATTCATCTTTTTTTTACCGAGAAACGTAGTAAGCCTCTGTATAGTCCCGAAAAAAGTCAACAAGTTATGACATAACACAACAAAACTGAAAGAAATGACCATCTAAACTTTAAATAATATTCGATACATTTGATCTACATGGACAGTGCTATTTATATAAATAAGTTTACAGCCGTTGTGAGATGAGCTAGAGTATACATGTATATACAAAATAACACAACGGCCTAAAATATCTGATTTCCAATCAAGGCACGGAAATGTCCTGATAATCTGAGATCAGCGGCCGGGAAATCGAAAAAATCGTAAGTCGTTACTAACGAATGCGTTTATGAGGATGCTACGTACGACACTATTTCACTAACTCTAAGGTTCCCGTTACGTCTTATGCTCTCGTAAATTATATAAAGTGTATCGTTGGTTTTCGCGAGTTAGCACTGAATTATATTCGTATAAATTGACTTTCTCCTGTATTTCTAGTTCACCCTGAGCACGCAGTGACCTCTCCCACCACTCGTCATCCATCGTGCGTCTGTCATCCGTCCGTCTGTCAAATAGTTCGTCCCACTTCCGCGGCATCTCCTATTAACTAAATGAATAATATTATTCAACTTTACAGTGATGTTTTGGGTGGTTTTATTTAATATTTGCAATGAGAATGCATTCCATCATTGCAGTTATTTTGTTGTTGCGGCAATAAAAGGAAAACATTATAATCATCTTGTCCGAAAGTCGAATACTTTGACAGTTTTTTTAACTGCACAAACTTGATAGTATTTTACTTTGTAAATATTTGATGACAGATAAAAATGTTATCAACAGAGATAATCCCTGAAACTTCAAACAGTTCCTAAAATCCAGAATCATCCTACTTGCAGGTGACTTTAATTTTTTAATTCCTCAATTTTGAATTACATGTACAGTTACGACTCAAAATGTTACGAAATTTTGCTTGCTGAAACTGGTCAAAATAGCTCTCTTTTGTGGAAAGAATGAAAGTCGGACTTGGCTTTTATTTCAGCAAAATTAACTCCAATTTTATATTAGTTCTGGATTATAGCATAACATAGCATAACATATATTTTATTCAGCATTAAATTGTAACATACATATTTATAGCAGCAGGATATAGTGTTTTAGTATACATGTACATGCATGGAAAAGTCGACTGTCTCAGTGGTTAAGTTTTTAATCAAGTAGATTGCCAAGCTGCTGTAATCTCCGAGACAATGTTTTAAGGCGACGTGTTTGGATCCCAGGTAAGAACGTACACTATGAAAAAGTTGCCAGAGACGGTCATCTTAATGTGATGTAACTAAAGCAATATTCAAAGTTTATTACGTTCGATATTGTACATCAAATGAGTGTGGAGAGGAAAACTGCAATACCCACTTAATCGTCATATGACTCATGTATCAATCCCGGATCTAATTATGCATGTTCGAGGTAAAGTATACAATACATAATCCGGGACGGCTAACTTGTGTAGGTGTTTATATAATGATATATACAAAAGGATATGGATTTTATGGTATAAACACCTGCACCATCTTCTATAAAATAAATTATATTTTATTAAATATTTTGAAGTATAATACGGTATTAAATGTCATATATTATTTGATAATTGCACCATTTGTAGGCAGAAAAACATCATTATTTAAGCACAAAGCATCCTGTAGTCTGTATGCAATCATCATTACAATTCTGATCTTCGTAAGTACACCATTGAACTACAATAAAACTACACTTAGCATGGTTAAAATTCGTTTTGAATGCGTTTGAAAAGAAAACAGGATACGTGTCACGTTTTATAAATTACTTGATAAAATAACACACAAACGAAAAACAGTTTTAATTGCACGCCACATTTTCAAAAGTTTAATGATTACATGTTATGAAAGTAATTTGACAGTACCTTGTAAATTTGAAGGGTCATTTTATTCTTTGATTTATGTACCGGTTGTCACTGTTTAGTTTCACGTCTTTGGTACGACGTGGTTTGAACACGCTACTTCTCTTATTAGAAGCAGGCGTTCTTCCAATTTCTGACACTGATATGTGTTATCATTGAATTCTTTATTATAACATAAAACTTATGAATGGTTTTACATACTCAAGAAGAAAGTATTATGTAAATGTTTTTTAAGATGTTTAAAGAGCAAATATTTTAGCAACGTCAATTCGTTTAATTAGTCACAGTACTGTTTCCCGTGCGCCTGACGCCAACGTTACACGTGCGTAAAATATACAGGACAAAGATAAATGCGCTACAGCATTTTTCACATGGAGAAGCCAGAACGAAACCTTAAGTGTCGGGGATTATTTTGAAATATGTAGGAAAAACTTAAAAAATCTTCTCTGAAACCACAAGGCCTATGAGCTTAGATAGTCAGCATGTGGCATTGCCTAGTGGATCTCTACTAAGATTGTTCAAATTATGATCCCCGAGTCAAAACTGACCCCGCCCGGGGGTCACTTGTTTTTACAGAGGCTTATATATGGGATTTTTTTTTTTCTTTAAATCCTCAAGGCCTAGAGCTTAGATATCTTGCACGTGGCATTGCCTAGTGAACGTCTACCAAGATTGTTCAAATCATGACCCCTGGGTCAAAATTGACTCCACTCAGGAGTCTCTTGATTTTGCATAGGCTTATACAGGAAAAACTTTAAAAGTCCTTATTTCTGAAACCACCTCTACCAAGAATGTTTAAATCATGACCCTTAGGTCAAAATTGACCCTTTCTGCTATTGATGACCTGGATAGCATTCATGGGAGCAATATATGGCCATCTTGGCCCTCTTGATTTTTCGTTTCATCTGATATGGCACTTGCCAAGACACAAAGTAAATCAAGTTAAACTGTTACAAGATTAAATGACTACCTGTGAAATGATGGAGTAAATGAATAATTATAAGAATCGTTGACAGAAGTATACTTCAGTCTTTTTAAATTGTCAATGTGTTTAAGTATTAGGTAAGCTCATAAGAAGTGAATAAAAGTAAGATAAGATATTACATGTACTCGTTTTTACTAGTATTTAGAGCGACAAAACTGCTTTTGATTCAAGTATGCTTCTAAAGTGTCGAGTTGCCTTTTGCCTTGAGCAATACTTCGTCCCAACTTTTTCTTTGTAAAAAAATCAAATTTAAAATATTATCTTCATGCACAAATAAATGTCGTGATAGATTTTAAACTTTCATCAATTTAAAGTTTAGTCAGGTTTCTTTCACATTAGCGTATGGCGGCTTCTTCATATTAAATACAGTTATTTAATCCTGATGTTTGTTTGAGTTTTTTTCTGCATGCAGATTAACATCTAAAACCATTCAAACCTTTTGAATCCCTCATTGTGCAGAGTGCATATTATATGACAATTTAATGTCTCAACCGATACGGCAAAACGGACCATAACGCATACATTAATTGTCGGCAATTGTCAAAATGTGCACAAATAGCTAAAAAAACCAACATCACATTTATGACAGGTGAGATCTACCCGGAAGAACGGACTCAGAACATAAATTCTTTGTACATGTATAAAATAAGCGTCATAATTTGAAAGTGACATACGCACGCATGTGTGTTTGTGTGACATTACACCAGTCTATGATTTATAATGAGTAAGACTATTTCCCGTGAAAATGTGTCAAAATTATGCACAAATTCTAAAACAAAATTCATGTGTTACATCTGCCTGTTTACGTTGAGTTAAAACAAGCTTCAAAATAAGTCAATTTGCTACAATACATATCTAACTTTAACCAAATGCAGTCCTTTTAATCTACTCATACAATTTACACATTTCATGGATAAAGGGTACCGAGGTACAATCATCGTTCACTTTTCCTATCCCCAACACGACGCCCCCCCACTTATTCATTACATTTTTTATTTACTTTCCTTTTTAAAAAAAACCCCCAACCACCAAAACTCCCTTCCCCCCCCCCCCCCCACCAAAACCCCCCCCCCCATCCCTCCGATACAGAGGCACCATCTTTAAAGTCTTTATACAATTAAAAATGAAGCCTTAACATTATAGGAAAATGGGTGGTTCTTTAAATCGGTCACAAATTCATCTTAACTTTATTTCCTTTTAAGAGAAAATATATCATTTATGCCAATCCTTAAACGTTTTTAAAGCAACCAATATTTCCCTCTTTGTAGCAAAACCGCGTCTACTCGATACGGGACCTATTTTCAATAAGATATACAGTACAGCACAGGCGAAACCCCACGCATATGCGTCCATGCGGCATGTAAATAAGAGTCTGAAAGCATGGTGATGCGGCGGGAAATCAAACGCGTGACGCGACATTGCAAATTGCATGCGGCATTCAATTGCCGCATCTGAAAGACAAAATAGCAATCAAGCGCATTCAAGCGCGACAACGAGTCCCGCCGAGTGATGCCGCGTGACGCGACGTTATGCGGCATGTCATTTTCTATACAAGTAAAAGCGATGAAATAAAAAATATGTACTATATTGCATTGTACATATGTATGAAACTGTGTTTTTCAATAATGATGTATACTGTATTCCATATTGTAACCAATAAAATTTCAGTCTTAAATGATTTTAGTAATTACATGTGTATACCAGTTAGTTTTAGTAACCATAAAGAACATGTTTGTAGAAACGTGTTTTAGAACTGTGAGATGAAAAAGAAATACCCATACGATTATTTTGAATGAATTATCTTAATGCAGAGATCGACAAATACTACATTGAATGACAGTGTACGACCAAGAAGACAAATGTTAAGAATAATATTAAAGCATCGTGATCACTTTAACTGTTGATAATTGAAAAAAAAGGTGCTTAAAAGAATCACGACAGAACTAAGTATTTACTGTAAATTAACGCTGAAATACATGAGAAATACATGAGAATGAGATTTACTTATTCACTTCTTAATGGACATGGTAGATTTATTTTCACGCAAGTATGCAGAAATAAGTGTAAATACAGAATGGGGATAAAAAAAAATAATAAAAAGCTTTTTCTCAAATTATACTTTAAAACTGCTATAAATGGATAGAAAATGATCTAACTAAGAAAAAGAATACCCACAACCCTATGTTTATTTTTTAAAATAGTTTTACAATCATTTTTTCGTATGTATGTGATGTGCTTGTTGCTTTTAGTTTACGTAAAAATAGCCCGGCAGCGATGAGAGATCAGCAGTTTAGTATAAGGTTATTTTTCACCGGTATTGGGCGGAAATTTGTACCTCAAATCTTTATGTACATGTATAATATATGCGGTAATGACACTTTATATATATAAAGTATATCCTAGTATATCTTTCTCTCTTTCTCCTCTCTCTCTCTCTCTCTCTCTCTCTCTCTCTCTCTCTCTCTCTATTTATTCGTGTCTCGAGAGTGATAAATGTACTCTTTTAAACTAAAGTACGTTTGGCAACCTAGAAAATATAAATAGGTATAGATTTAAATTACAAATACTTAGTATTGATTTCATCGGCGAATGATCAAGCGACGGAAATCAGTTCAGATTTGTGTTATCATGAAACGTTGATATGTACATGTTTATCACTAATAGAGAATGATAACACACGGACATAATCATTTTCCAGTTTCTAAATTTATAGTGAGGCGGGATGATTGCCAGAAGTATGTGACGTACAAATGCATTACGAGTAATCATCACTGTTTCATAAAATATACATGTAGATATCCTCTACTGTCCAACCTAGGGAGACCACTGCTGACCATGGATTCTAAGTAATGAAAAACAAACACTAAGAACATATATTTATTTAAACAGAAATAAGAAAGTAGGTGTCGTATTTACCAATGATACTCTCTATCGGATGTTTTAATAATGCGGTTTACACAATGCACATTTCTTTCGATTTTTTTCATGTTTTTCACTGAAAGATAAAAGAATAAATCTATGTACGTGTAGTACATTCTACTTCAGTCACTCTTTAATCAAACAAGTCATGAACACGACTTATCAAATTTAGTTGTACACTGTGAAGTCAGGTGACTGGTCACACACATTCTGCCGTAGAAAGGACCCTAGCAAGTTAGAGAATGGCGAATCTTCTTGGGCTTTCTGTTGTTTGTCTTTTCTTCTTAATCTTTCATTGATTCTTAAAACAACACTGTTCCAGACATTTTGAGATTTCGTTTCAGGGAAGTATGCATTCACATAAGCCTGGAGTATGCTCTTTCTGCTCGCATCAAGTTCACGCTTTTTGCCCTGACCACTTCCGTGCCAGTTATACAACATTCTTAAATTAGTTGGCCCAAACAGTTCCGGAAATATTCTTGGTAAAAGTTTCACTGCGAAGTGCGATGCGGTTCTTGAGTCACCATATATGACCTTGACTTCCTCTTCACATAACAATGTCGGCATTGACACATCGCTATCGTTCTCATCATGAGGTGTTCTTACTGCTTGAATCAATGTTGCATCTAACTTCGCCTCTAAGGTGTTTATTTTCGATTCAAACTCAACAGTTCTCCTGTTGCCGGCAGCAACTGCCTTCTTAACATCAGATAAGTCTTTACGGATTTCACTAAGCTGATCCATTATAGCTGTCATAAATGTCGATGGATTCATAGTGCCAACACGTACTTCCCGGAATGCTGGTGAAATGGCGGCTTGCGGCGACATTGCAGACGACTGTGTTTGGTTAGTGAATGGTGACTGTGTAACCCGGATGTTGGATGTGGTTGAGGGTGCAAATGTAACGGGTGTGTCTGACGTGGTCGTGGGTGCAACTGCAGCTGGTACAATGGGTGTGGCTGCGGGTACAAACAGAACAGGTGTGTTTGATGTGGCTGCGTGTGCGACTGTACCCTGTATAGTGACTGAGGGTACAGGTGCAAGTGTAACATGAGTGGTGGAAGTGAATGCGGGTGCAGAAGTGACCTCTACAGTGGATGTGTTTACAGTTGCAAGTGTTGTCTGAGTGATGTACTTTCCTTCTTGAATTGTAATTCAGTTCAAATAAAATTTAACTGTTTTGAAACCACGAGGTGTTAATGTTACGTGTGTGTATCACAATGTTTGATGTTACGTCACTAAATTTTACTTTCAACAGTGCGATCTTTTAAAAAAAATCATCTTAATTATTTTCATAAAACATCAAACACCTACAGTACAAAAGCCGGTTGTGATCCCGGTTCATAGCTCTTAGGTAGTTGGTAAAATGTTGGTGTCTAACTCCGAGTGTAGGAATCGACATGCATGTACGTACAGAAACCGGTTGTGCCCCCGGTTCGAGCTCTCACAATGTAGGGGTTGATAAGTGGACGTACAGTATTTAGGCTGTTACTTGTATGTTTGTGAAGTTTAGTTCTTACATTTATCTGCTGATTATGAGGATGCAGTCAGCGCCGAGAGATTGTTGTTTTGATAAAGTAACAATTTTAATGCTAGCAGCAATTGTTCTGCAAGAATTTTCAATCAGTGCAGATCATGACCAGTTCTGCACCGTACGAAATTCACTAAATTGAAAGCTGGAAATATCAACTTTAGAAATTTAATGTAGTACCGTACATTTAAAAGAGTTGATGCCGATTTGTTGTACATTCAGACGGCAAATAATTGTCAGTTCTTATATTTATAACAAACATATTGTTTTTGTCGCAAAGTATGACAATCAGTTTCTACAAATAAACTTATTCAGGAAATAGGATGGTTACCTTTAAGTGACAGGCGTAATCTTCAAAAAGTTGTTATTATGTATAAACATAAAAATAGTTTATTACCAGAGCAGTTCTATTTTAAAGGCACGATAATTGTAAATATTTATCACACTCGTTTAAGAAATGGTTGCAGTAACTTAAATGCAGACTTGTTTAATAACCTCTTAAGAGATAATGCAATAAATTATGTCTAAACTAATGATTTATTCGGAAAAAAAATTCAACAGTAGTAAAAGGAAGTCATCTCGCGGAAATAAAGTGAATACAAAATGCTACATAATCGTCTAGAAAAATCTTTTTGAAAAAGCATCAAAATATGTTTTTACTATTTCTCTAATGTAAATTCGTTATCTTATTACATTTTTTGTGTATTCCTGTGCGAGTGACATTGACATTATATAGACGGAAGCTTTACCCAACAGTTGAGTGGATAAAATAAACATAAACTGGCGCGCACATGCAACAAAAAGATATGCTGATGAAGTAGTGATTTAGACGAAAAAAACATGCGATTTCTTACCAAATCTTCCGTCTTAAAAAATCCCCTGCTTCTGACTTGAAGCTCCTGATCAACGTCATAGCGAACCAGAAAGTACATGTCCTGTTTAGAAGCTTGACGTGAAGCCATCACATTCACACAAAGTAACACTTATTAGTATATAAATATAATAATGCAAAGTTGACACTAAAATAAATCTGTCTTAACTACTTCGACAGTAAATTGCCAATGATATCTGTTTTAACCGATTATCTTACTTTATGGTTCATTAAAATGAAAAACATGATGACAGTACTGTAGACAATCGCAATCATCACCATTTGTTAATATAAGCAATAAGTGTCTACTCAATTAAGATGTGACACTAATTATCCCCAACTTCAAGGCAAGCGTCGGAATCAATTTTGTTTAATTACATACATCAAAACGACGACAAATTATTGATAAGCAATAATATTATAATTCTTGCGACAAACAACGATATCTGTAATAAAAAGTTTAGAATAAAAGAACAAAGTCATGAAAATGTTACAACTTTTAATTATATACAATAATTATTTTTTTAAACATACTCGAAAGATAGTAAACTGCAGTAACTCATGCAAAAATTCTATAAAATTATATCTTATAAAACCTTTTATAGAATTACATGTGTACATTTTGTACATTGTGCAAAAGGCATTAATTTTTAAAGGAAATATTAATCCTTTACGCCGTGTCACGCGGCATGGTACTTGTCGCATATCGCAAACGACACGCGGCATATAGATGCCGCATATACAATCATATGCCGCGTGATGCGACATGGTTTTATTGCTCCCGCGTTGTAAAACCTCCCGCGCTATAGCGCGGCAAAAACGGGATCCGCCTGTGCTGTACTGTAGGTAATAAATGAAATATTGAGAAATTGCTTGTTCCATCCTTTAAAATATTTTATTTTTCGGGAATTAAAAATAAAAAAAAAATCCCCCTGCCGTTTTTTATTTTTTCCCCCCCCCCACCAACCAACCCTTTTATTAAAAAAACCCCCCCCCCCCCCCCCCCCCCCCCCCCCCCCCATCCCCAACTCCCCCCCAAAACCAACCAACCCAAACCCAACCCCCATTTATTTATTAATTTTCCATAACAAAAAAAATAAAAATAAAAAAAATAAAAATATAAAAATTTTCCCCCCTCTACTTTTTTGGTTATTCTCCGAAATGCCAAAATTCATGGAGCAGAAAAATGTTGTTTCTGACGTTTTTTCTGTACGTTTTCGACGGAAATGTAATACTTTTAAACTAAAGTGTAAGAGTTTGCACACCGATTGATAGAATATTTTGCAAGTATTATAGCAATCTTTGAAAAATAAAAGTAGGTCCACAAATGACAAAATAACATAACAATAACCACATGACGGTATGCTTCCGGTACGCTGTCGCCAGATGGCGTTGTTAAATGACGTCACGTGACGCCATGTGAATAAAAACGTTACCATGCAACGCAGATGGGCACAATATACACATGTACCAAATTTCAAACAAATGTGACAACTTTTAATTTTACTGACGAAAGGTACTGACCTACCTTAAGGGGAAAGCATTTCCCTACTGAAGGTATCTTTATCTATGACCATTTTGTTTGTCTAACAACTGTTTATTACAAAAGTGTATTTTTGGGTTTAATTAGATACAGAGAACCTTAAAAACATTTACAGCCACGTACACAAAATCCATTATCTTTTTTAATTGCTAGCAGTTTGAACAAGTACCTTGACAAATATCGATCTGTATGACAAACATAACTCTCATAGATGACAGCATGCAGTCTAGCATATCATGGAGCAATTGATTTCCTTTCTATTGACGTTAAGATATAATAAAAATGTTACAGTTGTCATTTCAACTTACACAGGCGTCAGACTTTAGGGTCTTTGAACTTCTTTACTTAATATATCGTCTTCTAACAAATTCCGAGGCATTTTTATAATACCCTTCCTCTGGCACAAACATCTAGACACCATGCGACCAGATCCGCGGCTAAATAATAGCCATGAAATGAGGAATCATTGAAGATACATTC
>JAFMSR010002641.1:0-22019 GCA_022818135.1 Saxidomus purpurata
CTAAAATGTTGAAAACCTTTTCTCCCTTTTTACTACATGTTACGTGACCTCAAATTTTACCAAAGATGACCCAATTTGCAGGGTTTGTATCCAAAACCACATTTCCATCATCCTAACAACACATTTCATGAAAATCTGATCATTTAAATAGCTGCTACATTTTTCCCAAAGGACCTAATTCTTAACCATAGCTGCATTTTATAAGTTAAGCTTCAAAGTTGGATTTACCAATTGAGTAATGGCGGTTAAAAGTCCAAGATGCAGTTTGGATTTAATTACAAGTAGCTCTTATTATACCAAGACAAGGAAGATGTCTTCCCTGCAGAATTGACAGTTATTTGTAACAAAACATTCCTAACATTGCCTTTTAAATTGAAAGTACATACAATGCACAATTTAGTGAATGTATTATACATATAGCGCATATTTTTTTTCAATGATATTGCAAAAAATCAGAAATGCTTTCTGACAACGCATTTTAGTGGGGAAGCTGCAAAAGTATGAAAGCTTCGAAAGTATGAAAGAAATGTATACAATTTTATGTACATGTACTCTATATGTAAATTGCTTACTCTAGATAATTAATATGAGTGCTCCTGGGACTTTTAATACTTCTGGAAACGTCTGAGCAAAAATACTGTTTAGATACATAATGATTACCATAACTGTGGGTGTATATAAATCACACGCATGTACAAATGCATTACAAAATTTCAGCAATGTTGGGGCAAAACAGTGTCATCTGCTGCCGTCACTAAAAGTTGAGGTAAAATAATTAAATGAAATTACAAATCTGTCATATGTAATCCAGTAAATCGTGGTAGGTTTATAACACTGTATTCTCTACACACATGGGCAAAAATATCTTGTTTCACTTACCATTGTACTGGAAGACTTTATCACACTGGTCGCAGGGATACTTCTTGTTTGAATGTAACTTCCGGTAATGTTTCTGCAAATAGTTTTCGGTTAAAAAAACAAGTGATAAATGTAAGAATATAATTCTAACCCTTACCTGCTTAATTTTAAAATGGACTTGCCCATTTTTCAATTTGGGCAGTACCATTAATTGTTCAAAGAGGTGTTAAGAGAAAATTTAATGGCTGAATAGTGAATAGCTTGCTCATCTCTGCAGACTGATCATGATGTACACTGGTCACAAAGCAATATATAAATTTACGCCAGCAGGGTAAGGATTTATCCCACTTCTATTATGAAATCCTTGTAACGCAAGTTCAGCTAGATGTATAACTTTGCAAACCTGCTAGAAAGTACAGTGAATGCATGTAATCTGATTCTTTACAAAAAGGCAATTTTGCAAAACTTGGATTTGTCGATTTCATCTTTTAATAGAAAATTGTAATGCCTGACATTTTTTATCAGGCCTATATATCTGCAGATCATCCACTCAAAAAATCCATCAAAATTAGTGCCGTTTTATAAATTAAGAGGTGCTAAATTATTATTTTTACAATGATGACTCAAGCACGGTTTGAACCTGTAACTTTCGAAGTTTGTGGCTGTCATCACTACCATGACTACACAATCACTTGCCTTTACTAGCTAAGGAAAAAGTCAGGCAAGTCTGACCTAAAAAAAATTCATAATAAATTAAGTGTATACAAGTATCTTACCACCAGATAGTGCCGCAGCAGGACTTTGTCACAAATTGGACAAGCCACCCTGGTGTTTCCTCCTTCTTCGTCACCAACAATCTTTGCCTGGTCTATGATAGCCCTGGATTCCACGCTGTAATTTCTGCCCTGTTTGGTGTTCTCTCCCTTTTCTCCCCTACTCTTCTTTACTCCCTCATGAAAAAATCTTACATGGTCTTTAAGGTAACCTGTAAAGATACGTGTTACATTCAATCAGCAAAGTAAATATTTTTCTATGCGGTCAATATTTTTTTTTATTACAACAGCAAAGGGGGGCAGTTCATATTGAAAACACCATCCCGTGGAAGGCCCAGTACTAGACTCCCATCCCCTGTAAAAAGAAACAACATGCCGACATTTTCACATTAAGTGACAAATTGCTAGCACGCCTTGAACCTATGACTCTCGTTTATTGATTCCAAATCAGCAATCTCAACTGTCTACAATCTTTAGCTACATGCAGCTCAGAAATAGTTACCAGTCATTTGTTTAATATGCTTTAATATTCAACATTTTGATCCAGGCACCAGAACTATATTATGACAAATGACAACTCTCATTGAAGTTTTTCATGTGAAACAATTTTTATTCATTTTATTCCCACATTGTTCCACACTTTCAGTACCAGGTTCAGTAAAGACGCCTTTCTGACACCCATATACAGCCGAGTGGATTATGGCAGGTCACAACATCAGGCTTCTAGCCTATGGACACACTGCAATTAGCCCTAATACCCTATAGATCATTCTTTATTATCGACTACCGGGGTATATTGAAAAATAATGCACCTTTACGGTACAAAATTATACATGCATCAGCTATATAACCCTTGTACTGACCTTTGTTTGCAAATATTTTCCCGCACTTATCGCAAGGAAACTCTTCATCTGAGTGAGTCTTCTTGAAATGTTGCTGAAAAGCAAAAGACTAGCTGTAAAGGGTTTTGTAATACTATCAACAAAAAAGAAATGAAACTGTATGTATAAATATTTAATATATATTTATGAAAAAACAAGAGCTGTCCCTCACAAGTGACAAATGCCCCGAAAGAGGTGCCTCACAGTCTGTGTCCTCTCCATGTGCTCAATAAATGTGCTATGTAATTTTAAAATCCTTCCATGCATGACAGAGTAACCATGCATACAGTTTTCCATTACTTTAAACACTAAGTGTGACCTTGACCTTTGAGGTAGGGACTTGGGTCTTGCACGCGACACATCCGCTTGATGTGCTAGACATTTGTGCCAAGTTAATTTAAAATCCTTCAAAGCATGATAAAGTTATAGTCCGGACACAAATGTATGCATATATACAGGATTCCATTACCTATAAACTCTAAGTGTGACCTTGACCTTTGTGGTAGGGATGTGGGTCTTGCACGCGACACGTCATCTTGATGTGCTAGACATTTGTGCCAAATTATTTTAAAATCCTTCAATGCATGACAAAGCTACAGTCCAGACACGAATGTGTGCATATATGCATATATAGAGGAATCCGTTACCTTCAAACTGTAAGTTTGACCTTGACCTTTGAGCTAGGGACACGTGTCTTGTATGCGACACGTCGGCTTGATGTGCTAGACATTTGTGCCAAGTTATTTTAAAATCCTTCAATGCATGACAAAGTTACAGTCCGGACACGAATGTGTGCATATATGCATATCGAGGGCATAGAGCAAAAGGGGGCTATCTGCAGTTTTGGCATATTTTCACTTTTTGTGATATTTGGACTCAATATATCTTGTTTTACAATGTGTCTAAATATCTTACTGAGGTTGGTACAGGTTAAGATAAAAATGACTAAAACACAAAGGGGCTATCTTCAAAGTGTCGAAAATGAAAGAGCAAAAAGGGGTTATATGCAATTTTAAACAGCAACAAAGGGCTATCTGGCACATAGCTCCCTGTTACTCTGAATTAAATATTGTCTTGATAATCAACACCTGTAACATGATAGCTATGTTGATATCTGGAACAATCCAGAATTACTAATTAGAGATAAACACACATTTCTGGCTAGGATAAAGGAAAAGGAACTGTAGACTGATGTAAAATACAGAAGAAAATGTGAGTAACTTAGTACTGTTTTCTAATGTTGTAATGAGTTATTACTCTAGTAAATATTGTATTAAGTCATTTTATTACTTTAGAAAAAATAGTATTTTATTACTTCATATTAATTTGGTTTAATACTGGCAAATGTATTTTAAAGTTAAATTATATATGCATGCATAATTGTTTGCACCAGTTATCTTTAATCGGTAGTGTTGAAAGTGTAGCAATTACTTCGTTACAGACAGATGAATTATGTTCAGATTGGTCAGATTCAATGATAGAAGACATTGCCTTAATACAAAACCAGGACAGTGAAGTTTGGGAAGATGAACCGTTGATCAAGTTTACAACCAATAAACGATTGTTACAACGTTTATGAAGTCGGAAAAGAGAGATACACACGAAATATTTGAAACGTTCTACAAAGAAGGCCCTAAGGACTATTTTCAGGACAAAATCAAATCCAAAATCTCGGGAAGATGAACGGTTGGTCAAGTTTACAACCAATAAACGACTCTTGCAACGTTTTCGAAGTAGGCAAAGAGTGATACACACGAAATATTTGAAACGTTCTACAAAGAAAGCCATAAGGACTCTGTTAAGGATAAAATCAAATCCAAAATCTCGGGAAGATGAACCGTTGATAGTTTACAACCAATAAACGACTCTTGCAACGTTTTCGAAGTAGGCAAATAGTGATACACACAAAATGTTTGAAACGTTCTACAAAGAAATCCCCAAGGACTCTATTCAGGATAAAATCAAATCCACATGCTTGCAAATCAAAAGGAAGAAAAGCATATAGTTATTGCCCAAGACGATCTTTAAGATTTGAGGGCACTGATGAGAGTTTAGCAGCAGTTTCTGAAGATACATCTTCCTGCAATATTTCAGATTACGATACGTCAGCAGAAGATGTGGAGGCCAAAATAGGAATCAGTTTGTCACTATTGGGCTTTTGTATGCAATGCGCAAAAATAAGCATATTGAAAAGATGCCGTCTAATGAGTGTGACTAAGATAGTTCTCAAGAGGCCGTGAAAAGCAGCAAGAAAAGAAATATAAGCCATCGTGATAAAGACTTGAAACGAAGGGGGGGAAGATAAAAGAAAGACAAATTCTTTGAGCGTGGCCACTCTGAGATGGAGTGAGATTATATGCATGCTGCAGTGGAACATGCCAAGAGAAACACAAATGTATATGTTCCTTCTCAATGGGATACAATAGTGGCCATGGCGAGGGGGAAAAATCCGTATGTTGTAATCCCAGTTAAGTTTGAAGATATTTATAACTTAAAAGCTTACAAGAAGTCTGTCACAAATAACATGAAAAGTACAACTACAAACGAGAAAGTTAATTGGTTGGATATCAAATGGATTGAAATGAGAAGTTCTGAGCCTGAAAGTTTGTTTTTCAACTATAGCTTTGACAAAGATGCTTTCATGGAGATTAAAGTCAGAAAGGAGACGAGAGCAGGAAGACCTTCACTTGGAACGAAAATGGGATATCTTTATGCTGAGAAACTTTCAATATTTGTTCAGAAAAAGAAAGATCTTATGTCTTTGTGCAATTCACAGATACTACCAACTTGTTTTCACGCTTTTTATGAAGCATTACCGACATCTTCAAAGGTAAAAGACAAATTACCTGAACCTGATATTGAAGACCCTGACATGGACAGTGATGACAATTAGTTTGAAAAACAGAAACTGAAAGCTTCAATATGAAATTTAATGAGTACGGCAAAGTGTATGCTATTACTGTTTATATGACAATGTGTATGCTATTTTTGTAGACACAGCATTTCAGTAAAAAGATTTTATAACCTATGATCATGTTTAAAACTAGTATTTTGTTTTTGCAGTAACAAGGGGATATTTGACAGATAGCCCCTTTTGCTTGGAAAAAATGCTTCATCACATTAAAGCAAAAGGGGGCTATCTGCAAAATTCTTTATTAGGACATAATACAAGTGTATAAACCTTATAATATTACCTATCATTATACTCTGTATGTACCCCTATCATTTTATAAAATAATCAAAATCATATTGTTAGCTCTTTAATTTATATGTCAGATACAAACTTTAAACCTGATTTTCTCAAAAGTATAAAAAATGCAGATAGCCCCCTTTTGCTCTATGCCCTCGATATATAGAGGAATCCATTACCTTCAAACTGTAAGTTTGACCTTGACCTTTGAACTAGGGACGTGGGTCTTGTACGCGACACGTCGTCTTGATGTGCTTAACATTTGTGCCAAGTTATTTTAAAATCCTTAAATGCATGACAAAGTTACAGTCCGGACACGAATGTGTGCATATATAGAGGATTCCATAACCTTCATACTCCAAGTGTGACCTTGACCTTTGAGGTAGGGATGTGGGTCTTGGACGCGACACGTCGTCTTGATGTGCTAGACATGTGTGCCAAGTTATTTTAAAATCCTTCAATGCATGAGAGTTACAGTCCGGACACCAATTGTAAGTGGGGACGCACAGACGGACGGACAGACGGTGCGATTTTAATATGCCTCCCTTCGGGGGCATAAAAATTTAAAATAAGATAAAAAGTAAATAAAATCAATACAATCTGAAATGAGATCAACACTGCCAGAGATGACTGGGAGATGACTTGGATAAACAAAACTTGAAGCAGGCCTAAATTTTCAGAGTATTTATGGTTATATATTTTTATTTTAAAACTAACAACAGAAAAAATATGATCTTACATGGAGGTAGCTCTTTAACACCTCTTTGTTGCATACTGGACAATTGGCTCTAGCGTTTCCCATTTCATCTTCTCCGACAAGTTCTGCTTTCGCAATAAGCTTCTTGACTTCACTGGCTGGAACTGGAATACTATCTCTCCGTCTCGCCCTCAAATCTTCAGATTTTTCATATGCATCAAAGAGAGCATCTTCCTGAGATTTTGGTGTTTTCTTTTTTGACGCCGACATCTGACTCTTTTGTCTAGTCTTCATTTTTGAGCTTTCTGATCCAGAACCGCTGTTACTAAGTTCTCCCTTGTCCATTTCCAAATCGGACATATCCTCATCAGCTTCAGATTCAGTAGCTGTGATATCATCATTACCGCCTGCTTTCTTTTGCCTGTCTACTCCTGCCTTTTTTTCGTTAATATTGATATCATACGTGTGTGAATGACTTCCATAGTTTACAGTGATTTTCTGGATACCAATGCCATTTTCCCCTTTTTCTTCTCCTTCACTGGCAATTGTTTTACTCTTCCTTGTGTCTGTCGTGATTTCCTCAGATAAAGAAACTGAGCTTGCTTCATCACATACTTCTGTTTCTTCATCTTGCATTTCATCGTACTCCATATCATCATCTCCGTCGTCTTCAATCCCATCAACCGGTTCAGTTTTAACAATCTCTCCATCTTCTGGCATTGCCATGGCACCAGTGTAAATGGTTCCAACACACCTTCTACCTTTTGGAATACCCTTTCTATTTTCTATATCAATGATGTACAACCCTCCGTCGAATTTTTGGCAGAAATGGTCATGCAGAAGACACAATGTGGCAAACTGCTGCGAACAGACACCACAGGAATAGTGCCTTGCTGAGGTGTCATATATGTCTCTTGTGATATCCACCTCATCATCTTCTGCCTGACATGAATGAAAGTATTCCGAGGTCACCATGTCACTATGCATCTCAAAATGTTGGCAGAATTCATTAATTCTGTTAAATCTATACCCACATATGCCACAAACGAATGGGTACAAGCAATTTTCCTCTTCACGTTCTTGCTTGAACACAATAAAATCTTCACCATTTTCATCCATTTTTGAAAGCACCTGTTGAAATATTAGCAATATTAAACAAGATATCATTGTAAATGATGAAAAAGCTGACATTTCAGGTAACAAAGGGAGATGATTAAAAAAATGGGCAAGGTAGAGTTGTAGTTCTTGGCAATTGATCTTTCTGTAAATGCAACCTATAATACTAATTTGTGAAATTTATATCAAGTCAATGAAGTAATGCTCTCTATAAGCATCATTTCTGATGCTTACAATGGTGTCAGACTCTGAGATTTTCTTTGTCTCTGTGAATCTGAAAAACTGACCTAATTATTTTATTATGATGGTGAACCATTGCAAATTTCAGTCGTTTAGTTTATTTTTTGAAAGAGATCTGTTCTTGAACCGGCAAATTGTCAAAGCTGTGAGGTGTCAACAGCGATGTGCATTAGTATTTACCTGGCACTACTAAATATATTCCATTTCTAATCAGAAGTTATATTTTTGTGTTCAACAATAAAAAGCGAAGATATAGAGGATAATTGTTGGTTTCGGTGTAAGATCACGTTATAATTTCACCGAGTGGGCACCAAAAGTGATATTTTCACGAGTGGCGCAGCCACGAGTGAAAATGACAACTTTTGGTGTTCACGAGTGAAATTAACGTGATATTACACCGACACCAACAATTTTTCTGTTTATTTTATGGTTAAAACTCTACTTTTATTGAGTTTATTTCTACAAAATATCGAAAATCGCGGGAAACGTCATCAGAAACATAGCGCAAATGACGTCATTTAAACGACGTCATCGTCGCATGGTTTCCAGCATTAATTACGCTCGGTATACTTTTTGACGTAAATCCGGGTTAAAGATTGCAAAACAGTGAAAAATAAAAATGGTAATCCACTGTTTCAAAACTGTGGATTATCACTTTTATTTCACTGAGAAAACTCTATAATTCACTGGAAAACATAAAATAAACAGTTCTTTTGATAAACTAAAATTAACACAATTACTAAATCAAATACACAATCATTAAATGGATATTATACTACATTCACTGGAAATAACAACATCTATTGAGTAGAAAATTATGACTAGGCAGTTCTACATTGTGACTAGTAATACATATGTAAGTGCCAAAACTATTGTTCAAATACCATTAGTTAGCACTAATAGCACTTATTCATAATGATTAACATGTGATGTCAAATTACTGGTACCATTAGAATTTTTTATACTGGCATTGCAATGACGGCATACTGCTACACCTTCAACAATTTCTTTTGTTTCTTTTTTACATTTAACCCAAAAATGAGTCCATATATTGCTTTTTGCCTTCTTGTTTGGAACTGTGTCGAAGTCCGCCATTTTAGTTTGTTTCCGAGAACAGCGTCCCGTTGTCAAGCACGAGAATCGATTTTCAAAGCGTCTGGAGGGACCCTGACCTATCATCAATTTACTTGATTAAACACCGTTTACTCAGTTAAATCGTAGAACATTATTCTTTAATAATTTTATCCGAACACGCCGTCAAACATGGAAGACGAAACTTGATGCAACAAAAACGTAAATATTTGAAGAAAAAACCGGTACGGGGATATCGTATCGCGATACGGTATTTTTTGTTGTGTATTGCAATATACTGGTATACCGGTTTATCGTGACACCCCTAATGCACACTAACATTTTCAGCAAGTTTGGTGAAGATCGAATAAAAACTATTCAATGTAGAAAGCAGACAAGGCTTATTTGGCAAATTTTGGATAATTCAAGGGCCTTGGGCGACTTGGCTGGTTACCGAACTTAGGCTAGACATTATGCCCACAAATGTTTTCACTAAGTTTGGTGAAGATCACAATAAGATGAAAACAATTTGACGCAGAGAGTGGACAAGGCTAATTTGGCCAATTTTGGATATTTCAAAGGCCGTTATCCAAACGTGCCAAGGTGATTTGCTGGTTATTGAACTTTGCCCAAACATTATGCCCACAAACATGTTCAGCAAGTTTGGCGAAGATCAGATGAAAACTGTTCCACATAGAGAGCGGACAAGGCTTATTTGGCAAATTATGGATAATTCAAGGGCCATTTAATCCAAAAGTGCCTCGGGCGATTTGTTTGGTTATCAAACTTTATTCAGACATATGATAATATGCCCACAAACGTGTTCACATCATACGTCTTTACAGGTGTATTAATACTCATATTTTTAATTTTTGAAATTTTATTTAAAATGAACTGTTCATTGTGGATGACAAATGTTTTCATTTAAAAAATGTTAAAAAACCTCATGGCCAGGGAGGGGTTGAGGAGGTTCTGAGAACAGTCTGATATATATATTTTGTTTGGATGTCCTCTGCACAGGCAAGTTGCAAATGTAAAAATACAATAATTAATTACTATTAGTTACATAATGCTCATATATACATGACATAGTGATGGCGCCCTTGTTTCCCAACAAAAACAAGCACCCCTTTTGATCCATTGTGCTACTATAACTATTATAACACTTCAAGTTTACTACAAAAGTTCAGTTAGACAAAACTACAGTGTGACAAAAACACTTAACACCATAAATTATGACATATGAACTGAAGCCGAGAATAGTAACTGCATAGTTCTGGCTTCCAAAACTCTAAATGCCGCTATTTTTATATTTTGTTTTTCGTCAGCTGCAGCTTTAGAGTTTTGGATCAGCCCTACTACGAATCCTTACCAGAATAACAGATCATGCAAATTTTCATCTAATGTACGTTAAGTAGGGAAATATGATCATGTTTGGGTCATATATTTATAAATTCATCTTTTCAAACCATTTACGGTGTTCTACAACCAAAGTTGACTACAAAAACATCGATTTTTCAAACCCACATTGATCATTGTGTTTACATTTACAACGGACTTTCCAAATGCCTGCTCTCGCGAGATCTCGTATGATGCAATCGCACTCATTTTTCGTGTAGTTCAGAAGGCTTGATATTTTCCTTTTGTTTAGTGATGAGATGATATAAAGAACGAATGTAAATAGCACTATGTTTTATTATTTCAAAAGAAATTTACTTTATTTTCGACGCGGAACAGACCTTGAAAGTGTTCGCGCCTAAACGTACGTGGTCATGTAAATAAATAAACTGTCCCCGTGACCTCAATCGGAACCTTCGACGATTTCCCTTTCCAAAGGTTCTTGGGAACGGTCACGTGATAATTGTCAAATCGGCAAGATGGCGGCTAATTGGTGAAAATTCTGACCTGTTCGAAACATTCGTAAAGCTTTACGTTAAATAGATAAAATTTGATATTCAAATTTGGCAAATTAAAAGATTATGGTCTGATTAATAAAATTATTTATTGTTTTCACTTATTGCTCATGAAATACTGAAATGCGAGCGTGTCAGATTCCTGGAACGATTATTGGTACGATTTCCCTACAGAGTAAGCTTCAGCGTACCCGTTCTGTCAAGCATATAAACACAAAAATAATATATAAACCGGGTACGCTGAAGTTGTTTTAGCTAGTAACTGCATAGATCTTTCAGTCCAATTAAATTCCATTTAGAAAATCGTTATTGGAACGAACATTTTCTTCAAATGTTATATAAACAAAATTTGTTTTGTCTCCCATCCCTATGGACTCTGGAGACACTGCCACCAGAAAATGCTTGAAAATTATTTGGCCAAGCATTGATCAATGGTCTCAACTCCTACCAACCTACGAAGTTATTCTTTTGAATTGCACACGTTTTATTTCACTTAATAATTTGCATTTAAAACGTAACAATTTAGTTACCATATTAATAATTGCAAGAATATATTCATAAAGTCGTCGTTTAATCTTATATGAAACATTGTAAGTGATTATTCGAACTTGTCACTATCCGAATTTCACTCAATTTCTCATAAAGGATCCTGTATTTTAACAAAATTTATAGGGTTGTTTGGTGATTTATTTCGTTCAGAAAATATCTGAATATATTTTGGTCGGACATAAGCTACGTAAATTTCGCACCTGAACGTTAAATCATAGAAATACCGATCGCAAATGTTGCTGAATGTGAGACGCTTTCCGCCTTTCTGAATTCCGACTTCCGGACACGTGATAAACCCCGTTCCCGGTTGAACACCACCAAATTAAATTGTATAAATATGAGGCATAGGCCTTTCCTCAAAACTTCATGTGCAGGATGAAGTAAACAGTATAATAATTCCTTTGACATTTTCATGCTGCTGACCTCTGTAGGCCTAGTGCGAGCCTATTTGCGGCCCTTTTGAAAATGTGCTCATGTTTATTTGAGCGAGTTTAGCAGAAGGAAAATGCAGAAACACGCTACTTTCGGTGTTAACACTGTCACTGTTTACGCGATTTTGTCATTATTTTTTGGTATTATGTTGGTGTTAATTTTAAACATAGTCGGGAATTCGACTATAGGCCTTGTAAACTGTGAAGATGTACGATATTATGAGACCAGCAGCCGGAAAGGCATTGAATACAAGGCTATTTTGCAAAACAAACATTCACAAAATAGCTATTAACAACTGACAAACCATTTCACAAGAGTAACTCATTGGTCTAAATCCTTTCTGTATTCTTAAAATACATAACATCATTTCAATAAATATATTACCTTACATTTAAGAGAGACCATGATAGGTTTACTGAGAAATTTGACCAGCCAGATCATACATATCCAAAAACCTCTTGGAACAGTTTCAAGGCCGAAATAATTAGGTTACTGGCCAACTGTTGAACCCATTTATGTTAAGTAAGTCATTTGCAGACCTCCGATGATCTACCATGATATAGTTAAACTTATCAGAAAAAGAAGCAGGCTTAATCAAACTAAAAGGTCAACCAAAAAAGGTCCTGATATGGTTACGGAATTCAAATCCACCGAGGCCATCATACAAAAACATATTACAAATGCATATTCGTTATACTTGGAATCTGTAATTTTAAGTGACAGTACGAATACAGATCAAAAGAAAAAGTTTAATGTATTCCTTTAGTAAACCAGGGATTTTATAAACATTACAAAACTGAAAACTCAGGTATAGCCCCACTAAGTAGAAAAGGTATGAAACATCCAAATGTTTTAAAACCGTTAGTTTGAGTCTGTCTTCTCTAGCCCTAAACTACTTAGCCTCAGACAGCTTTCCAAAAGTACGGCCTCAAAACTATCTTACATCTACGCCACCAATCACTGTAACGTACAGACCAAGGAGTTGAAAAACTCATGTCAGGTCTAACCACCATATGGCACCAGGTCCATCTGAAATCCCCCAAGTTACTAAAGAACTACACAGTGAAACAGCCCCTACAACCACACATTTTCACTTGACACAGGTATTGTCCCTGTAGACATGCGCTAATTAATTTATTGTATTGGACCTGATATATGCGATAATTTTCCCAATATATGTGTTTAAAAAAGATGAAAAATCCAAACTAGTAACTACCATTCCGACTCATTAACATTTATAGCGTCAAAACTTATAGAATAAATCCTGGCTATAAACATCATGTCGCTACTCGAGTCACACAACATCCTCAGCTCACAACAACATTTGGTCATATAAACTTCTTAAGCACCAACGTAGGTCAACTGATTAACCTTAATACATGTTACTGGGGTTACCATAAGTCATAATCTTAGTTGGGCCCATCACATAGATAACATGCATTTTCACATGGTAAGTAGTATTACATGGATATTTCTGGCATTTCTGGCATCTAATTACACCGTGTCGGCGCTACTGTTTATAGGTTTCACTCGGTTTTTGATTCAAGTTCGTGTGTATAGGAATAAAAAAGCTCTCGAAACGAAACCTTTGACAGATCGTTTGTTTACATGTGTCACGGCGATATTCTTGCTGTTGGTGTGATTTTCTCCCACTATACGCGGTATATAAGACTCGTATGATATGAAAAGTTTCCGAAATCTGAATCAAAATATACTTATTATAAGGACAAAAGTTCTGTCCGTTTCAAATTTTTTTAATTAAATTTTATTGTACGTTACTTTAAATTTTTTTGCAAATTTATATTTTGAGACTTATTGCTACATCACAAGGTGATAAGAATTCTATACAAAACATTCCATCAACCGTGACGGCATAAACCATGAATTTCACATTTATCTAAATTTAATGTACATGAAGCTTATAATCACAAAAAATTCTAGTCATTTTTGCTACTAAAGGATAGTCCTATAGAAAGACGTAAGAAATAGACAAATACTCAACGTTTGTTGTTATTACGAAGCTTTCAAGATAGCAAAATTTGCGAGTTTTATGTCCACTGGAGGTCAGTGAGCCTACAACACATGTTGCGCGTGCGTTAAACGTCCACGGACATTCTATTCGACGTCACGAACATTGAAAATGTGTAAATTGATTCGAAAATGATGATATTCTTATGCTTTTCTAATTATGAATAAGATATCCAATTTCAGTTCTTTAATTATACCGGACAGAACTTTTGTCCTTCACTGTTTCGATCTACGGAATCCACGAGTGAGACTGCCAAGTCTACAAAAAGCCCTGCGTTTATATAGGTAATTATTTAACTAAGCCTGCTGTACCCTTTCCGCTGCAAGTTCTCACAGTTGGATGATTCGTTATTCCGTGTGTATGTCTAATTGTTAGTAAGTACTGTTAGTAATGCTGTTTACTGATGTGTGTTCACAAAGACATTCGTTTATACGAAAACAACTCATTAGAAGACCACTGGTAAATAAGAAAAAAATAAGAAACAGTTTGCTTCATGACATAGGATGACCAACGAATCTAAAGGAGAAGCCCACATCGAACAACATGGGAATCATGCATCAAAACAAGTATCAACATGTTCCGATAAACGTGAAAATTTGTCAATACTGCAAATCTATTTAGAATCTTAATGAGTATTGTTTAATTGTTTTAAGAAGGTAACGCATTATGATATAGTTACAGAAAACCATAATATCATCATATTTACGATGCAGCCTTCCATTAACTACAGCAGCATCAACAAGACAACAATAACAACTAAAACGAAAAAAAAAACACGAGGCATCACAATTGCAAACAAGCATTAACATATTTGTGCAACTATTTAACTATTGTTAAAAATCACATTTATTCAGTTTAGTGAATAATTATGTATCAATAAAATAAGAACTAAAAATCACATTGATAATAAAAAACATACAAAACTCTTAATTCAACATATTTCATTCATTCATACATTCACGGACAGACTCTCATTTTTTTTTCTTGAGGCCCCCATAATTGGGGTAACCCCTTTTATTTGCCCCGTAAATGGCGTGATAGGGGTCGGGGTGCATCCCCTAACAGCCTTACAAAAACAATAAAATTATTCATATAATAAACAGTTTAGAATATAAAGATTGCAAGATTGCTTACAATTTACAGTCTTTCGCTTTAAGTAAGAATAAGATTCTCAATTCAATTCATAAGTGCGTGTTAATTTGTTTATGTATTTCAACACGTATACAATTAGTTTACATTTAAATACAGCAAGCATGTATAATTATTGCATGACTTTATCTAAAAGATGGGATTTTTATTTAACCTTAAAAGTTGTAAGCTTCTTTGGTACTTCTTATATTATTTGGTATTTCGTTCCAAGTTTTCATGCTATAATAAGAAAATGAACTCTTTCATCATTAAGTAATCTTGCTGGTAGGTTTATTTCATTGCTTTGATTTAATGCGAATATCTTTCAAATGTTACCAAATAAATCTAGGATCTTTGTTATCTATCACAGCTTTATTGAAAAATTCCTGTTTACTTTTTTTCTGAAGATGCTTTATTTCTTAAAATCTTATACTGATCGATGTCACAATTTTTATGACTTATCTCTCTCGTATATTAAGTTCTTCATTTCATCACTGAACCAGCTTGATTGGTAATCACGTTTTACTCTTTTTTGTTTTATTTGCACATGCTTAATAAAATGTTATTAAGTAAAGAATAAAATGCATTAAAAGCATCATTTAATATTGATTCCACAATGTTTGTTCATTAAAGTGTTTAAAACATCTATATGTTATAAACATGTGCTTATTATTCTTGTCACACTAATTTTGGTTTGACGAATGAAACGTACTGGATAGTGGTCACTCGACGATAAAGACGATACAAAAACTTTGTTAACGTGATCAGTGCAATTGGTATAAATATGATCGATTATTGTTGAACTATTCTTTCGTATTAACAAGTTTTGCAATGCTAAGTTTTATGGTTAAGTCTGACCATTTATTATTATCAAATTTTCCTGTATCATTGTGATATTTAATATGTTGGTCACCAAGAATATAATATTCTACATTACTAGAATCTGCAACATTTAAATGAGATTCGTATAAGCCCATCCATGTTTCATTAGAATAAGGTGGGCAAAATATAAAATGTTTACTAGAAATGATTTGCAGTTTTTCCCCGTTACTTCGGCCAACCGAGACTCAATATCAGTGTACGTCTTTTATAAGTTAACTTTTAATGCCCCCGAAGTGTGGTATATTAAAATCGCACCATCCGTCCGTCTCTGTGTGTGTGTGCGGCCGCCCTTACATGTGTCCGTATCCAGGCTGTAACTTTGTCAAGCAATGAAGGATTTTAAAATAACTTGGCAGAAATGTTCAGCACATCAAGATGATGTGTCGCGTCCAAAACATACGTCCCTACCTCAAAGGTCAAGGTCACACTTAGAGTTTGGAGGTAATGGAATCCTCTATATATGCATACTTTCGTGTCCGGACTGTAACTTTTGTCATGTATTGAAGGATTTTATAATAACTTAGCACAAATGTTCAGTTCACCAAGACGACGTGTCTCGGGCAAGAACCATGTCCCTTCCTCAAAGAGTTTGGTCGCACTTAGAGTTTGAAGGTTATGGAATCCTCTGTATATGCACACATTCGTGTCGGGACTGTAACTGTGTCATGCATTGATTGATTTTAAAATAACTTGGCACAAGTGTTCATTAAACCAAGACGACGTGTCACGTGCTAGACCCACGTCCCTACCTCAAAGGTTTTGGTCGCACTTAAAGTTTGATGGTAATGGAATCTTGTATATATGCACATATTCGTGTCCGGACTGTAACTTTGTAATGCATTGATTGGTTTTGAAATAACTTGGCACAAACGTTTAACTCATCAAGCCGACGTGTCGCATGCTAGACTCAGGTCCCTACCTAGTTTGAAGGTAATGGAATCCTGTATGTATGCACACATTCATGTCCGGACTGTTACTTTGTAATGCAGCGATTGATTTTAAGATAACATGGCAAAAATGTTCAGCAATTCAAGATAATGTGTCGCGTGCAAGAACCAAGTCCCTCCCTCAAATGTCAAGGTCACACTTTCATGGAAGGATTTTAAAATTACATGTACATGGCACAATTGTTGAGCACATGGACAGGACACAGACTGTGAGACACCTCTTCCGGGGGCATTTGTTACTTGTGAGGGACAGCTCTTGTTATCTATGTAAACCAAAACACCACCACCTTTCTTACAAAAACGATCCCTCTTTTCAGTTTTATAATTTTCTAGTTGTAAATTATCATTACTGACATTATCAGTTAGAACAGTTTCACAAAGACCCAGTATATTTGGCGAATTCTTATGCTGTAACATCCAGTTTTGGAAGCAAATGTTGTACATTTATATTAGCGAAACGAAGCCCGCCTCCTTTAAATACAAATACTGTTTCGGTGTCACACGATTCACTACACGTTGTCAAGTTTGTTTTGCAGATAACATAATATTTATCAGATTTATTAGTCGTTTGAGTAAGACTGCATTTGCAATTTTACCACAAAACTTAAGACGCAGACGTCAACTATTATTATAGTAGTGTTTAAGTTAGTATGAGCATCGATTTTACGACATACACTTTAGGGAACTTCTAACGCTACCTTTAAATATTTTTTAATATCCCAGAAACTATACCAGGTATCTAAACCAAATTATTTCATCGCTGGTGAACTTGTACATTATTTGGTGGTTTCGTAAATACCAATTTACCGCACGTGTACTGTACGCTACCCTCGAAATCGAAAGTCGCAAAATGAACAACGCATTTCACTGGTTTAAAATCAATATTCTAATCTGCTATTCCATATCTACATTGATTAACAATAGTTAATTCATAAAATATTAAAAAATAAAATCACAAACTCAAATTCCTTTAAACAACGGCAACAATATTACAAAGCGCAAACCAAAAAAGCTGCAAAAATTTCACACACAATTAGACCGACAATTTGAGCCCTTTGCTGTATAGATATTCTACCTATTTTCCTAACTCAAATTTAACATGTATGAAATGGAGATTAAATATAGGAATAACTGTTTTGTAATTTTGATATTTGCGACTGTATATACGGTTTTTAATGGTTGCAAATATTTTTAACGGCGACGGCGTTAGCCGGAGCTGTTAAAACTGTTTGCGACCATTAAAACCGTATATACGGTCGCAAATATCAAAATCACTAAATAGTTATCCCTTTTCTAACGCACAAATGTGTCTAAATGCGATAAATATAACGCCGTTTGAAGTTTGCGACTATATATACGTTATTTAATAGTCGCAAATTTAAACGACGTCACCAATCAGAAACGACGTCACATCGGTATTGCGTTAGAATGAATTATTGGCGCCGCCTATGACGGCGACGGCCTATTATGGAATAGTTTTTTCCGGAAGTACATGGTAGGAGCGGTTATTAGAACGCGAAGAAAAATGGTTTTAACTGTATGCTAAAATAATACGAAATAGACATTAAAATATTGATTATACACATTTCCTTCATTAAAACGTTATTGTTAAATTGTAATGTTCCTTTTCATATCTTTTAGAAAGAATACGAAATCGTAAAACAACTTCTCCCTTATCGGTTTTGCAAAATTATAATATCAGCTTATTTTTTACCACGTGTTTTAAAGTCAGTCTCCGTGGTGTAGTAGGTAAGCTGATGACCGCCTAATTTAACGAATGGAGTTCAAATCCCGGTCAAACCTAATTTTTTGAAATAATTTTTCTTCCGTTTTTTTTCCAGCTTTATAACCACCATGATTTTAAAAGTTTTCTGCAAATATTCATAAAATTTTTCATTCAAATCAAACTAATAATGATTGCTTATCAAAAAGCTAATTTTAGCTATTTAACGCCACACATGTACAAAACTATTTTCGGCGCCCTTTGATGCTTTGCATCAATGGTATTCTTGTAATAACCTGTGTTAGTGGTAGCGATCATCCACAGGTTCCGCGTTCAGAATGGTTAAATTTTCGGACAGTTTAGGAAGTGTCATAACAGCATACCGGTCATCCTCGGTAACCCAGGCTATTCATTACCCAACTGAATACCCTGGGCAAATTGACTGTGAGGTAAAATCAAGCCTTTCGATTGGTTTCTTGATATATGACGGAGAGTAGCGGCAGGAATTAGCCGTGGTTTCCGACGATGTATGCCGGTACCCTTAACCAGAATAATTAGGCGCTCTAGTAATTGGTATAACATCGTTTGCGAAAACATGTACAATATTGTCACCTTATCGGGTATTCAGTCAATGTAGAATGAAACATTTAAGTCCGAGAAATAATAAAATCTGACCGTACTAAAGGCTCAGTAGCAGTGACTTAAATACGTGCATTCAGTCCAATTACATTGTGAAAACAGCAAATTTTGCGACTTTCGATTTTGGGGGTTATTATATTTGAGCGAGTGTAGTTTAATAACCGATGGGTCGTTTGCAATAGTAATTTAATAAAATTTGTCTTATATATTATTTATTATTCGTGTGAAGTTTCAAGTAAATTCTTACGGTAGTTTTCAAAATAATGAATAAAGACTAAAGGTAGCGTTAGAAGTTCCCTTAAGTGTATACACGAACTTTTTGAAAATGAATCAGTAATTTGTAAAGAACCAACAGATTCTCTTATCTTACCACTGAAAGTATGGTCACAAGTTATGTTGCAACCGTTATTTCACATGGGTTTTTAAATCTATAGTTACGAAATCGTTGGAATGGACGCCATGCTTATATAATTCGGCTTTGTTTAGAACGTATCCGCTTGATTTTGATTCAATTTCCTCTAGATTGTTATATGATGTGAAAAAATAACATCGGTATAAGTTGATGGCGATGTACATGTATTATTACTTAAAGTTGTTTTATCAACTTTTTCCTTGCGCGTTTCTGATTTTGAATGACGATTATGAAGTGATGCTATCACTGAGCGATTTAATGCACGTGCATTTTAATAAATTACAATTACAGTTTAATATATAGAATTTATTCTTACTTATATATCAAAAGTGTCTGTTGGTAATACCCTAATGATTACCGTTATTGTGAGAATAGAAAAAAGGATATTCCTTTTCACTGTTTTGCTTCTGTGATCTTTCCTCTACATGCTGATAATAGCCGTTAAGCCATTAATTTCCATTTCCGTGTGCTAATTGTTGCTGATTACTGTCTAAATTTGTTTCCATAAATCCGTCGGTCCTTACGCACGTGCAGATCGTAAGAGGGCTGTCGAAAGTTAATCTTCAGATGGTCTAGTTGGTTTCCTCTTCCGTCCTGTTGCATGTTTTTGTTGCAAGATAAGTGATGGAAATCATTCGGCCGATGTCTTATGTCGTTTGCTATTTCCTTCTGCTGCACGTGTAAATCAGTTTGCTGATGGCCGCCATTAAAATTTCTAAAAGCGTTTCCACTGCAACGATCCTACGCGTAATTATTAACAGGAAACTTCTGGAAGCCACCCAACTGAAGCCCGATTAAGTTTTTTCTTAAGCTCTGCTGTATGTGTAGGTTTGTGCGATGTTGTCGGTAGTCATTGGTTCTGTTCCGATCTTTACTGTTGATAGCCACGTGTACCTGACTGATGCCAAACATTTTTACCAGGAACCTGCTGGAAGTGACCCAACAAATGTCCGTCTCTTTTTCCGGATGCATTATGCTCAGTATGTTTATACCCTGAGGGCTGCCATTACACATTAAGTAAAATGTATCCGCACGTGTGTTTTACACCCATATCAGTAATTGACATTCCTAGTTATTCCGTGAACTATTGGAGTATGTGACTGGTACATATATTCTCCATTCCAACCAGGCTTCGTTCAGTCAGAACTTGAAAGATCATACACCTTCATCCATAGAGACATCACATCATTTTACTTTGGAATGTTCAGAAAACTTATCCCCTTTTCCCGGTGTAGTTAAGCTCAAAGTTATACAATTCTTTAATTCATATGGGAGTGAGGTCTGAATTGCAGAGTACATTTTTGTTCGATAAAAACACTAAAGACTCCCTGCCAAAAGAGAAAAAAAAATCACACGAAAAAACACGAAGGTTTTTAATCTGTTCAGAGCATTTAATATCATTCATAAAAATGGCAAGCAAAAAATAATGTGTTATTATTATTTCATATATATGAAATAAAACAAATCTGAAGTGAGTCTCGAGAGCGATTAATTAAAGTTGTAAGAATTCGTTTCGCATTCGAAAGTAAATAAAACACAATAGTATGAATTAATTCGGTAACTGAATTGAATTGTCCAGCTGTCATTCCTAGTTTAAAGTAAAAGAGCCTGCACTTGTTTCAATTGTTTGATCGTGATCGGTCATGTAAGATATGTCTGTTATTCTGATTCCAAATGCGAAGACCCACACGGTCAGCAAGATGCTCGATGGTCAAAAGTACGTACTAGGCTGATTGTTGTGAATATGAACAGGAATTGATTTGTTTTGATACAAATGTTCTCTTTTATCTATTGATGGACATGTAATGTATAATTCAGGAAAGATTACAGGAGGCCGGGGTGCTTATAAGAACCAATACAGTATGATTAGTTTGGCGTTCCATAGAACCAACACATCGTTTTGAGAATATATCTCTGTCCACAGCTCCTACATATATATTGAAAGATCAGATATCTGAGGCAAAAATATACCGTAAATTCTGGCCATTAGGTCGCTTCACCTTTTTTGCCGCACCCCTATATTTTAACGATTTTGGAAACAAAAAAGAACATATTGGCCGCTCCGGCATATTGGCTGTGGCCGATGCGCCGAATATGATGTATATATCAAGGCGTTTAAAACGAGCATGACAGTTAAGATACGAATAATCACTCTCGATAATCTGCCGATATACGGTAGTTAATTGACCCATAAAGGATAAATGGGTCGAAAAGTATTGGTGAACTGTTTTTAACCTTAAATACCCCCTCTGTGTAGACCCAAACTACCAATCTAAAATATAAAAGGGTAATATAGGCTGCTTCGCCGCATCAGCCGCATCTATGAAAATTAATATTTTTATATGTAAAAGCCTATTGTCCGGAAATTACGGTTCATAAAATGTCCTTTAAGACAATTTTACAGCGTATGGATAAATCTCGATTTACACACACCCTTGTAGGATTAGTGGTAACATTTTCATATACAAGAAAAACTGTGATACTACGTATCACAGCGGGCCTGGAAGCAAAGCTTTCATGTAAATATTTTAAAATGGGA
>JAFMSR010002642.1:0-22002 GCA_022818135.1 Saxidomus purpurata
ACAGGCTATCACTATTATCAAATTCAAAACCTTCCCTTTGAATTTTTGAATGTATTTTTCATCACTTTTAGTATAAAAATATATGTTATCATCATGTAATAGACTGCTTTCTTTACAAAGTTAAATGAACTTCAGGAAGAGTTTTTTCATGACAATGAAGTCAGATGTTCAAAGCTTTAATCCAAGAATAAACTAATATTTGCTCAAATTTACATCTGAATTCCATGTTTGTGAAAATTACGCCGAAAAACAATATACAATGAACGTTTATATTTGACTTTTATTTTAGTGAACTGTCTGAGTTTACAAAGTGTAAACACTATGTGAAGAACACGAATTCATGAATTGAATACACCTACATTAAAACTAAGCAACTAACATTTTGAAAACATGTCTTTTGGCTATAAACCTGTCTTTATTCTTCAAAATCATTGGTTGAGCTATATATAGTACTGAAACACTTTGTACATACGAAATTGTATACAAACGCAGAATCAAGTATTTAAAAAGCTTACCAGATATTCACAATTGATTTCATATACCTATTCCTAAAATGTCAATAATTTCTTTCTTTATAATATACAGGTTTGTACAAGAGTTCTGTTACTGTCATGCACTTGAATCACAATGTTAAATCACAGCTCACTTGTTGGATGATCAATATGCCAGGGTCAAGGTCAAAGCACCCATAAATGTTTTTCCTCTTCTACATGTTACTCCCATGATCTGTCACCTCTCACCACCCTTGATCGGAATTTCCAGATGTCCTGAAAATATAAGACAACACATAAAATAAGGAGCACGAGAATTGTTTACATACTGTATGGCACAGATAATATGAACCTTAAAACTGTTAATTAATACATATGAATCTTACAAAAATGTTCACTGGAAATATTTCTAGAGCCAACAAGTGAGTAAAGCATATAAAGACGAAGAGTCTGTATGGTCAAACTGATAATAACTTTAGTATCACAGCTTGATATGTACATGTACACTGTTAGTCAGTAAAGATCACAGTCTATCATTAACCAACATGGCATTAACATGTTGATCTACTTAATTCCTAACTCATCACATACATGTATATACTATACAGTCAAAACAGCCAAAATATGTATAAAAAAACAACCATTGCGACTAGATGGCTGCTTAGTTCAGGTGTACTTAACATAGAAATAGTAAGTGCGGGTACATCAGCACCGACTGGTCATGACAGGTGGCAGCTTTATTGATGTGACCACTAACGCAGGTTCTACTGTTGGTTAGAAATTATCAATATTTTGTTTGTGATTTATCATAGAATAATTCACAGTGGTGAATTCAGATGCGCATGGATATGTCATAAAGGGACTCAGTCCTAAATGATACACATATGAGGAAAACCTGCAACATAAATATTTATTATTTTTCAGTTCCAACATGACAAAGTATTATAAACATCAGTGTAATGATGAGACCCATCTTTGGTCCTCTCCAATGAGGTTCACTATTTTGACCCATGGGACATATTCTGATCAATCTTGGTAGAGGTCCATTAGACAATGCCACATGCTAAATATCTAAGCTCTAAGCCTTGTGGTTTTAGAGAAGATTTTAAAAGTTTTTCCTATTTGTTGCCATAGCAACCAGAGTTCTGCATGGAATAAAATTCTTTGAACATAATTGTTAGAGCTTCATGCAAGGAACATCCCTGCAAACTTGTATCAACATTGGCCCAGTGGTTTTAGAGGAGATGTCGTACGAAGAAAATGGTGGACGGACAGACGGATGGACGACATATGACGGCCCCCATGAGTCATCCTTATAGCTCACATTTGCATTATGTGCCAGGTGAGCTAAAATTTACTCTAAATTCTTCTTTACTTTAAAAAAAAAGCATGCCAGTAATTACCTCATATTTGATCTGTTCTTTCGGAATGCCGGTCTTTCTCTCTGCTATCCCCAAAGCTTCAGTCTCAATCTTTTCCTGAACTGTACCTTTCAGGTCGACAAAATGACAATTTCCAGTGCTATAGTGGCATGATATAGCCTGCAATGATAATTCCTCCCATTAAACTGGAAAGTATGCATCCTGGTTAAAAAATTATCAGACAAGTGTTTTTAATTGACACATTACCTTCTCTGTAACACAAGTTCACCAATTGCTGTCACTGAAGGTAACATGTCTTCACTTTTAAGAGTAGAGTACCAAAGAATATTATTTAGATTATTTTTTTCTACACATATTCTCATAATGCTCTGTAAAGTTCATCTATAAATTAGTTATTGATCATCAAGTGTTACAATTACCCATGTGTTAACTACATAAGTTTTCCTCATATATACTGCTGACCTTAAAGTGATCCAAAAGGTAAACATAAGAATCTTCAATTATTTACCTTCCTGAATCCATTGGTCTTATTGGCACCAGACCCATGTATCAATAGTGGATGGAAGAAAACTGTATCTCCTTCTTCCATGACCAAATGTACTCTTGGCTGGTCCGGGTTGTAGTCTCTCACTCCATGGTACATCTTGTTTACTCCACCCTGTAAACAGTATTATTTGACCTATATGAGGCCACAGAAAAAGTATGTATATTTCCCGTTTCCTGACTGACCTTTAACTGTTTACGGCCAATCTCAAAATTGTTTTATAAGAAAATGATCAAAAAGACCAATTTTCAAGTGTTTTCGAGTAAAACAAAGCAAAATGAAATTAAAAGAAAAAATACTTGCCGACCGACCAAGAACCTTAGTTTTTTATTAGCAAGGACACCCGAGTCACAATGTTTTCCCATATAAAGCTAATAGATTAGAAACACTTAAGAAATCAGTTATCTGCCTTATTGCTAATAAAGTGCATGTATTTAAAAGTTACTCAGACAGTTTGCTGCTGATCAATACAAAATGTAGTTCTACCTGGACATCTTCACTTGAAAGTTAACTTCAGCAGGAATGATATGGTGTTTCCTAGAAAACTTACAGATCTACACCTTTTGATTATTTCTATAATCACTATGACTCTAGAAGTTTTGAACTTGTCTGAAGACCTTTTACTTCTCCTATAGCAATGAATCACAATCTCAAATTACTTTTTATATAATTGTTTATAAATCATAAACTACTCATAGCTAGAAATTCCTAATCACTTCTACTATTTTATGCTTACCTCCCATTCTGGATAGTCATGCTGGAGTAACTTCCCTTTGTGTGTTCCAGGTAGGACAACAAGACATCCATTATCTCTGTTTATACGTTCCATGGCTGTCCAGGCACAAACAATTCTGTCTGTGGGCCGGAATGGAAAGTAATACAAGTCCTGGTGCATTGGATGACGGGACGACAGTTTGCCAGGATCTGGAGGCTTGTTGATGAGCATTGTATGCATGGCAAGTACATCTGGACCAAGGAAACATTCTACGTAATCCACTATCTGAAAAGATCATAAGATAGGACACTTTTATCATGAGATACAAAGTTCTTTTGCAAGAGAAGGTATCCAGGTGCAAGTAAAACAGAAATAATTGTGCTAATAGGGGGCTATTACTGCCTTTCTGTCTTACATATTTCTGGACATCGTCCGTATGCTAAGTCTGAATCTTGGTCACACTTGTTTAAAAGATCCACTTACCTAAGTCAGCCAAAAGTACTACAATAGATTACTGTCGATATGCCAAGTCTGAATCTTGGCCAAACTTGTTCAGATCTACCCTAGGCAAGCAACAGTATTGCCACTGAACATCATCCATATGCCAAGTCTGAATCTTGTTAACAGATCCACTTACTTGAGGCAGACTGCAGTATTCCCAAAGAACATCGTCTACGTGCCAGGTCTGAATCTTGGTCACAGCTTTCTGGTCTGGTACAAACTCGGACTTTGCAATAGCAACGTCTCTCATTATTGTCATGCCAGGTACTTCCACTTCCTTACGACAGATCTGTCCAAACCTAGTCCTGGATTAAAAATTTTAACTATATGAACAGACTATAACTATACAAGTGGTTCTAAACCCATTCCAGTTGAAACAAAAACATGCAGAAGTAAGACAGTCTATGTGTTCTAGGTGAATCGCTTCTAAAACACTTGCTGTATCTTCTATTTGTGTTTTTGAACCATAAAATGAATGAAGTAGTTATTAATGAAAGAAATTAAATGTGTTAAACAGTATTTTTTTATATCAAATTTCAAAATGAAATCCTATTTTACAATTCCTGAGGTACTGAAATGTAACGAACTGAACTTGAAATGTGTACAGCAATGCTCATGGTGTTTTGTTCTTTATTTTACAAATATCAATGATTTCTTACCTGTATTTTTCTATGTCTGACTTGCCCACCAGGTTCCTTATAACAAGGAAACCATTTTCTTCATAGAATTGTCTTTGTTCTTTTGTCAGTTTGCGCCTGGGCTCATCCACCGTGTACCTATAGCTGGCGGCAGCATATCCACTAACAGGCTCTCCTTCCTACAATCTTGTTAAGGATTTTATCTTATAGGTTCATGATTTACTCTTACTTTAACTTAAAATACAGCTTTGAGTTTCATTAAATGGGGTTAATGCAACAATACCCTTTTGACATCTAGCACAAATACACATTCACATCCCTGACAATACAGCTTTCACACACAAATATTATAGGCCTTAACACAATTTATTTCAAAACAGGGAACCTTTCTAGCAATACCCATTTCTAAGGGAGCTATCGATTGCCGGTTTTCAGATGTTAGGTATGACAAGGCCAGGAATGGAACTTGAAATAATCCATACATTAGCCATATTATCTACCACTGGATTATCAAGGTAGTTCCTGGACAAAGAACGATTGGTTTTAGCCAAACTTTCTTGTGCTGCAACAGGCATAGTAAAAAACTAACAGAATACATGTGATATTTTATAATAGTAACTTTATTGAATAACCAGTGCAGTAACCGAGTAATTGAAATATTAATTAACAGCATAATCTGACTACATACAATCAAATATCAACATGATTGTCTTTCAAATACATATACTGCAATGTACAACAATATTTTTGAACCTTAGATAATACTGAATCTATACTGTTGCTCCATTAGACTAACAATACTTTCTACAAAATACAACAAAAAACATTGCACTAGAAAATGCTCAAGTTTCAGATACAATACTTAAACCTATGAACATTTGAGAAGAGACAGTTTTGATACTGAAACTGAAAGAAATAATTTGTAGTTTCACTATTCTGGCTATGAGGGAACTTCTATAACAACACATGTTCTTCCTTATGATTTATATGATCATCAACATTTTCTTTTACTATTCTGGATAAAAACTTATGACAACTTCAATAGACAGAGGTTGTTAAGATCAAGTTAATAAAATTATATGATAAATTGCATAGAGTTTACATGGACTGAGGTACATGTATTGTGTTTACAGGTGACATAGTATCAAGTTCAGTACAAAATGAATCAAGCAAGGTACTTTGAACAAATAATGTTACTTCTCTTTGCAGACCTATTTCATGTTTCGCTCGTTTAAAGAAACAATGTAAAGCCTAATTCACAGACTGCCATCTGTATCAAATTTAACACCATTCCCTATCATCTTTAAATGTGTTTTTTTTTTCTGATTCAAATGAAAGTATTTCAGATTAAGCTTAAAAGACCTAAAGAGGGGGTTGTTATTGAAATCTTGAGAAAAGCTTATGTTCATAAGTTGCAAGAACTTATGTCTATGGTAGATGTGAAAGAGGAACGGTACCAGTAAGTTTAAATGGAAAACATCATTTCCTGAAATAATCTATTTCTAGTCTGAAATGAAATTTTACACACCATTAAATCTTGAATTTTGTGAACATGGGGTCAGATGTTCAAACATTAATCCAAGATAAATAGAGGATATTTGTTTGTTTTGGGTGGATATGGAATATATCTCACCGAGAAGTGATACAATTGTAATATTTTGAGTTAAAATGTGAAAATTGTATCACTTTGAGTTGAGAAATATACCATATCCACTCAGAACGAACAAACTTTCTTTTTATTTTATGCTAACTATTAAAACAGAAGCAAAATTATGTATATATGCACTACTTTAAAAAGTCATTCCGGCAGACCTATATCACCCACACTGTGACTAATATAAAATCTATATCATCACTCTATATTTCACTGATATAACACAGTATTTCATTAGTTAGCATAAAATAAAAACTTATATCTGAACAAATCTATTTAAAATGATCAATTACAAAAGTGTAAAACACTAATTAAAGAACACAATTTGATGGACTAAATACCAACATATTAACACTAACAACTTACACTTTCAATATATCCTTTGCCTTATAAAGCATCCTTATTCTTAAAAATCTCTGGATAAGCTATAATACTGAAATATTTTGTACATAGAATATTTAACACAAATGCAAGAACAGTTATCAAAACGTTTTTGAAACCAAAGTTCTGTTTATATACTGGCATGTACATTTTTATACGCCAAGGTCAAGGACAAAGCCCCTATAAAAGTTTTCTTTCTCCTACTGGTCCCAAGACCTTTTCCCTTTTACCGCCCTGGATCGGAACTTCCAGATGTCCTGAAAATAGATATCAACATTCTAAATATGGTTTTTGCACTAAGTCCTCTCATTTGACCCTCAATTTGTTCATTGCACAATCTGATTACAATGAACAAAATTTCACATTAGTATGGAAATAAAACTGTACTAATCCTCAGAATCACACAATAATTTGCAAATTAAAATGTGAATATTCTAGAGTACCTTGGCATTGATCTGGTGACCTAGTATTTAATCCCAGATGATCCACACAAACATTCGCACCAATTTTTATGATGACTGGGTGACCTAATTTTTGACCTCATTAAGATAATCATACTGTTCAAGTTTCATGAAGATCCAATGAAAAATGCAACCTATAATTATGTACAAAAGGTTCTCCTATAATTTGACCCTGTGACTTAGTTCTTGACCCCAGATGATTCATATTCAAACTCGATCTAGATTATATCAAGGCAGTCATTCTGGCTATGTTTCATGATATGATGAAAACTGCAACCCGTATTGCATACACAAGGTTTTTCTATGATTTGACATGTGACCTAGTTTTTGACCCCTGATGACTCATATTCCAACTGGATCTAGATTTTATGAAAGCTGTCATTCTGACCAAGTTTCATAAAGATCCAATGAAAAATACAATCTACATTGCATGTCCAAAGTTTTCTATGATTTGACCTAGATTTTGACCCAAGATTACCCACATTCGAACTCAATTTAGATTTCACCAAGATAGTTATTCTGACCAAGTTTCATGAATATTCAATGAAAAATGCAACCTCTATTGCATACACAAGGTTTTTCTATGATTTGAACCCCTGACCTAGCTTTTGACCCCTGGTGACCCATATTTGAAGTTGACATAGATTTCATCAAGACAGTCATTCTTACCCAATTTTCATGAAGATCAAATGGAAAATGCAGTATTTATTGCATTCACAACATTTTTCTATGATTTGACCCCACAACCTTGTTTTTGAGCCATATTAGAACTTGACCTAAATTACTTCAAGGCAGTCATTCTGACCATGAAGATCTGGTGAAAAAATGCAGACTCTAGTGCATACACAAGTGTAAGTGTTGACAAACGACAGACAGACAACTGACACCAGGCAATCACAATAACTCACCTTCAGTACTTCATGGTCAGGTGAGCTAAAACCTAAGACTCAATAAAGCACACCATTTATGACATCATTTGAGATCATGTGACATAATAACAGATGTGCAGGCCAAATGTTAGTCCAATAATTTGCCATGGAGATATCTATTAATCTGAATGATATACTGTGTATTATTCACAGATAAATCACAATTCCCATAATGTACACTTAGTATAGGTGAAGGTACAGAAAAGTCCTGAGTGACCTTGATGACAAGGGTCATAACCTCTATACCGAACAAGCTATGACCTTTGAAATGGTCAGTATCAATTCTGTTTCTTGCAAAACACAAGAGGGAAGTAGTTACCTGATACTTGATCTTATCTTTTGGGATGCCGGTATTTCTCTCTGCTAACTCCAATATTTCATCTTCAATCTTTTCCTGAACTGTACCTTTCATGTCCACAAAATGACAATTTCCAGTGCTATAGTGGCATGATATAGCCTGCAATGATTATTCTTTCCATTAAGACTTACTGTGTAATTGTAATTAAATGGTAGAACAATTGTAGAAGAAGTGAAGATGGGGCATGTTTAAAAAAGCAAATAAATGCAACAATTGGTGTCACTGTAAGAGAGGTAGTCACATAACAATTATGCCCCGAAAGTATGACAGAGACTTCTGAGTTTCTATAATGATTTACCTTCCTGAATCCATTTGTCCTGTTGGCACCAGACCCATGTATCAATAGTGGATGGAAGAATACTGTATCTCCTTCTTCCATGACCAGATGTACTCTTGGCTGGTCTGGGTTGTAGTCTCTCACTCCATGGTACATCTTGTTTACTCCACCCTGTAAACAGTATTATTTTACAGAAATAGAGTGAACTCAATGCAAGATTTATGTACAACCCTTTGACATTTAGAGACATTTCAGTAATTCTAGAGTATCAGCTCCAGGGTAAAAACATGTTGAGAGAAACCCCTATCTGTGAAACTACTTCAGCTTAAACGTCATTAATGATGTTTACATTTCATCTATATAGTCTAGATCGAAAATACCTGCTTACCTCCCATTCTGGGTAGTCATGCTGGAGTAACTTCCCTTTGTGTGTTCCAGGTAGGACAACAAGGCATCCATTGTCTCTATTTATACGTTCCATGGCTGTCCAGGCACAAACTATTCTGTCCGTGGGCCGGAATGGAAAGTAGTACAAGTCCTGGTGCATTGGATGACGGGACGACAGTTTGCCCGGATCTGGAGGCTTGTTGATGAGCATTGTATGCATGGCAAGTACATCTGGACCCAGGAAACATTCTACGTAATCCACTATCTGAAAAGATCAAAGAGATAATGTAAGCCTTAAAGCTTACTTGAAACAAAAGTATGTCATGAGCTGGTATAGGGCATTTTCTCAAACTAAAATTTCTTTAAAATAATGCAATGTTCCCAAAAATGAAACTTTACACCAGTAGTTTTGCATCTCCTTTAGAAAATTAGTAAGCTCATTTCTCCCAAATTGAGAGGCAATGGTGTATTTTTTAAAACTTGGAAAAAATGCTCTCGTGTGATGTCCACTGTATTGTATCTAAACATTGTTTACATCTAAGTTGCTGAAAGTGATTTGATCTTTTCAACAAGAGCAGACCATGATCTGCCTGCAATTCTGTGCAGTCTAATCATGATCTGCACTATTCGCTATACAGTCAGTAAGTTTTCAGTAAGTATCCCTTTGATTACTTAATACAGTAGTGTTCAAACTGATCCACTTACCTCGGGTAGGCAGCAGTATTCCCAAAGAACATCGTCTACATGCCAGGTCTGAATCTTGGTCACAGCTTTCTGTTCTGGTACAAACTCAGACTTTGCAATAGCAACGTCTCTCATTATAGTCATACCAGGTACTTTCACTTCCTTACGACAGATTTGTCCAAACCTAGTCCTAGATTTAAATAATTATATGAATAATTATGCAAATAGAAAAAGCAAGAAAATCATGTAAATTTTTTCCATCATACACCTTCTCTATATGTTTATTTAAAACAACAGAAAGATACAAACAGAAAAAGGAAGAAATTACAATATCAAATTTAAACAGTCAGTTAACTATTAAATATAACAGTCATTTAATGAACATTTCATTTTAAAACAATTTTAAAATATCGCTGGGCCATTTGGCCCTATATCGCTCATCTGAGTACAAGTGCACTTGCCTGGTGCCTTGTGGGTGTGGTCAATTTTGACATCAGAGGCATGATTTGAACAAAGTAGGTGGAAGCCCACTAGAAAATGCTACATACCAAATATTTAAGCTCTAGGCCTTGTAGATATAGAAAAGCAGATTTCTTCTATACCAAACGACCCCCTGGGCAGGGTAAATTTTGACCCTGGGGGCATGATTTCAACACACTTTTAAGAGGTTCACTAGACACTGTTACACACTAAATATCTAGGCTCTAAATCTTGTGGTTTTGGAGAAGATTTTCAAAGGTTTTCCTCTATACGTCTTTGTAAAACAAGTGACCCCTTGGCAGGGCCAATGTTGACACCAGGGGCATAATTTGAACAAACTTTGAAGAGGCCTACTAGGCAAGTGAAATGCTGACACTAGATGATGGAAGCCGGACAACCCACAAATTTATCTAAATAGCTCATCCAGTGCCTTCACCTCAGATAAGCTAAAAAATGAGTTCCATTGCTATTCCTGAGGTGAAGTGGACTTGACACATGCATTTAAAAAAAAATAGCAAGAACAAATTATTTAGTAATGCTACATGCACTGTTTTTACCAATTTCAGGTTTTGTTTGGTTACCTGTATTTTTCTATGTCTGACTTGCCCACCAGGTTCCTTACAACAACGTAACCATTTTCTTCATAGAATTGTCTTTGTTCTTTTGTCAGTCTGTGCTTGGACTCGTCCAACGTGTACCTGTAGCTGGCGGCTGCATATCCACTAACAGGCTCTCCTTCCTACAATCTCCGTGAAGGAATTTCTTGTATAAATTTAGTCCTCCTTTATTTGTAGCTAAATAAACATTCTATTTGGACAAAACTGACTGGGTATCGCAGTCAGGTAAAACAAAACTTCCTAAATTTTCAAATTTTGTTGGGTACCAGTATGTCATACTGGGGCCTTGGCAAGAATTCCAGGGTAGGTCCGAACTATGAACAGTCTAAATGAAGAAGGAAGGCCTCTTTTTATAAAAAAATTGTGTTTTTCACTGCTATCTTAACAATACAACATAGCATATTATGAACATCCCTACAATTAATATGGCTTGCAACATCTGGCACAAACCTTCAACCTCAAAACAATATTTTTTCTACTCAAGATTGACAATAGTGTTTTATCAAAAAAAGCAATGTGGATTATTGACAAAAACCATTTGACTTTTTGTGACATCAACCTTTGAAAGCGGAAACGAGATGGGAAGAGCCACACTTTAGATATCATGCTCAAAAAAACAAAACTCCTACAAATGCCCTTCTTAGGAAGTGGAGGTTAAAGAAAGGCTAATAAAAAGCTCTTGACATGCTGGTAAAAGACGTACAAGAACTTTTATATAGATACCACATTTTAGTTTATACCTATGTAAGTAGCAATAAAAACAGGTTTATGTTCCCCACAGAAACTTGTACTTATATGGCTTAAAAGACTAGACTTACTAGAAAGTTTCATTTTCTCCTTGAATGAGCGATTGCTAACTATTTTTTACGGATGATAGGAGTCAATTACTGGTCCTTTCTAGTTTGGAGAAATTTGTTATTAAAGGGGCGTTGCATAATGACGACCAGTCATTTACTGTAACAGCTCTTATAGCAACAACTGTAATGTTTGTTCTTCCATAGTATAAATGTAAATACTAGACTGTGTAATTATCTAACTTCAAACCAGTGCATACTTAATAAACGAAGTTCGAGCAAACAATTATTGTTTATTACACGCGGCTCAGTACACAAAAGATACTCTAACTGCAGTGACAAGAAGTAGCACTTCCATCATGTAGCAGCGTAATCAAACAATGTCAAAAATTCTTAAACATAATCAAAGGTAACACAACAAACTATTTTCTATCATGATACGAGATTAGATTTTTCATTTATCTTTTTTAATTAGGTAAGCACACTAGTATTTATGGTACATGTATCTACATTTACCATTAACCTAATACACAATGTACATGTACATTGTATTTGAAACTCAATTAATTTCTCCTTTTTGCTAAAAAAACGGACAGACTTCTGAAACTAAAGTGGAGGCCAATGTTAAATAATGTAAATAAAAAAGTTTGATTCATTATTTCATACACATAATCAAAGATAACATAACAACACTATTTTTTATCTTGATACGTAACGAGATTGCATTTTTCATTTTATCTTCTTTAATTAGGTAAGCATATTTATGGTATGTTTAACTTCCATTATCCTAATATATGAACTTTTGTTATTAAACACTAGGTATTTACATAAATGGTAGAATGAAATCAAGATAAACAGTCTAGATTTTGCACTTACAGTTTTCCACTTGATTTACGTGACTTTAAACATGCATAAACCATTATGTATCTGTGATGCACAAAATGGGACAAAATCGCTTAATGTTAACATTTTAATTTTTTTTTACTAGATCATCATATCATTTCAGCTTTTGGAAAATGTTTTTATCAAAAAACAGTCAAACCCATGAACAATGACCTCTGTTGGGAAGCTACAAATGTGGTCTTTGTTTACAGGTGGTCTTTTACTACAGATGAACAGTACACTGTGATCTCCCTGCTGGTCTTTTATTGCAAGGTGGTCTTTAATTCAGAGGTGTTTTTAAAAAGGTTTGACTGTACTTTCAAATATCTTTCTTGATCTTGTTTTTCTTTTCCTTTTTTCTGAATGCCAATAAACCTTGATCATTATGGACAAGAATCTTTTAAGTATAAACCAGTTTTATCTGGGCCTCCCATGCCAATCTTCAATTAATCAAAATGCATCAAATTATAGCAATGGTATCTTATTAATTTAAAATTCAGTTCAGGTTGAACTTAACTCAAATGACAAAATAAAACCTAGTCTCTCTGGTAAACAAAAGGTACATGTAATATTTCACAGTTTGTCAGACGGACAACTGGAGGGTCACAAATCCTCATGCAAACCCATGACAGAGGATGATGACCCTTAAACTCTTCAATGTGAAGGTTATCTCTTTAGTACGGGGGGTAATGTCTAGTCACCTAATCTTTGCCATGACTTCACCATCTTGGACTCAAAGTGCAGTATGTATGGACTATAGTATCCAAGCATCCTAATTTGTTGCAGTGAGGAGAAGCGGTGTCTCGTCTGGGTTTTGAAAATTAGTCACCATTTTTGGCTATAACATGTATAACAGTTCTTTTTCAAGCTTGGGTTGATATGGCTCATGTTTCTATCACCAATGTTATTTTTTCTTCAAAGTCATGATTATCTTCTGGTGCCTCTGTGTCTGAGATCTAGGGGTCTTCATTGGGTTCATCATCACCAGAGTTTTGGGTGACTGTTCAGCTCCTCAGTTTATCTCATTAAATAAATAGTATGTTCAATAAACTAAACAAGAGCTGTCCCTCACAAGTGACGAATGCCCCCGAAAGAGGTGCCTCACAGTCTGTGTCCTCTCCATGTGCTCAATAAATGTGCTATGTAATTTTAAAATCCTTCCATGCATGACAGAGTAACCATGCATACAGTATTCCATTACTTTAAACACCAAGTGTGACCTTGACCTTTGAGGTAGGGACTTGGGTCTTGCATGCGACACATCCACTTGATGTGCAAGACATTTGTGCCAAGTTATTTCAAAATCCTTTGAAGCATGATAGTTATAGTCCGGACACAAATGTATGCATATATACAGGATTCCATTACCTATAAACTCTAAGTGTGACCTTGACCTTTGTGGTAGGGATGTGGGTCTTGCACGCAACAAGTCGTCTTGATGTGCTAGACATTTGTGCCAAATTATTTTTAAATCCTTCAATGCATGACAAAGTTACAGTCAGGACACGAATGTGTGCATATATAGAGGAATCCATTACCTTCAAACTCTAAGTGTGACCTTGACCTTTGAGCTACGGATGTGGGTCTTGCACGCAACACGTTGTCTTGATGTGCTTGACATTTGTGCCATGTTATTTTAAAATCCTTCAATGCATGACAAAGTTACAGTCCGGACACGAATGTGTGCATATATAGAGGAATCCATTACCTTCAAACTCTAAGTATGACCTTGACCTTTGAGCTAGGGACGTGGGTCTTGCACGCGACACGTCGTCTTGATGTGCTAGACATTTTTGCCAAGTCATTTTAAAATCCTTCCATGCATGACAAAGTTACAGTCCGGACACGAATGTGTGCATATATGCATATATAGAGGAATCCATTACCTTCAAACTCTAAGTATGACCTTGACCTTTGAGCTAGGGATGTGGGTCTTGCACGCGACACGTCGTCTTGATGCGCTTGACATTTGTGTCAAGTAATTTTAAAATCCTTCTATGCATGACAAAGTTACAGTCCGGACACGAATGTGTGCATATATAGAGGATTCTATAACCTTCATACTCCAAGTGTGACCTTGACCTTTGAGGTAGGGATGTGGGTCTTGCACGCGACACGTCGTCTTGATGTGCTAGACATGTGTGCCAAGTTATTTTAAAATCCTTCAATGCATGACAGAGTTACAGTCCGGACACGAATTTGTAAGTGGGGACGCACAGACGGACGGACAGACGATGCGATTTTAATATGCCACCCTTCGGGGGCATAAAAACATAAATGGCTGTTACTTACTGCTTTTTAAAAAAAGATATCATCCGTTGATTCCACTGCAGACCAAAATGGCTGACGCTGCTATACACATGCTTCTCCAAGGTCAATGGTCAAAATAGTAGTGAGTGAGAGGACGGTCTACAGCTGCAATGCATTTCAGTGATCATTTCCTCTATACCCCATCACAACTACATGAGTGGACCTTTGGCCAATCAAAATCAAATTTATTTCCCATCTCTGCAGTATGTGGCACATTTGGTGACACTGGCAAATGCCAGAAGCCATGAAGGGGTTTCTGTGTTGTATTTTGTCATAATTTTGAGTATCTTTTCAATCGTACATACAAGGTATAATCAAATCATAGTATGAAAAAATGTGTGTATGAAAGTTTTGAATTTAATGATATCTTAACCTTGAAGAGTTGGATATTGTTGAATCATGGTAATGGTGAATCACACTAAAGTACATATTTCAGTAAAATCTATGCATCTGCTCAAAATATGATCAGTATTCTATTCTCAAAATATAAGGCAGGTTCTCTACAGCAAGGGTGAGAGCTTAATACATATATATATATTATATAACTTAACGTGAAAATTTTGCATGCGCATATTGTGTGTAACGGTAGCTACGCCCCTGACAGTGCCAGTTGCACATAAGACTTTAACTAGGAATTTCTAAGTACAAATCAAGAAACATTTTCACAGAGTTATCTGTTCTTGCTTACAGATAGGTGTCATGATGGTACATAAGTACTCCAACTTTCAAAGTAATATCTCAAAGGGTTGAGTCAACAAGTGGACAAGAATGAAAATTTTTACTGAGTTTCTAAGTCAAAAAGGGCCATAATTCAAATAAAATCCTCAAGTTACCTTCTCCTGCCTATGTTTGGGGATCATGATGGTAAACAAGTATTCCAACTTTCAAAGTACATTGTAATATCTCGAACAGTTCAATAAAATAGTGGACTGGTACGAAAAACTGAGATTCTAAGTCCATAAAGGGCCTTAATTTTTATTTAAATCCTTGACAGAGTTACCTTCTTTTGCTTACAGATGGGGTAATGATGCAAACAAGTTTTCAATCTGTCAAAGCAAATTCTCAAAGGGTTAAGTCAATAGTGGATTTTACCCCTAATCAATGTATTTTCTATGTCAAAAAAGTGGCATAATTCTAACAAAACCTTTTCAGAGTAATGTACTCTTGTCTGTGGATGGATGTAATGATGGTAAATAAGTATGGTAAGTTTTAAAGCAATATCTGTAATGGTTTTGAAATAAAGTGGGGTGGTACGAAAAACTTAACCAAGCTCAATGAACTTTGTATGTCAAAAAAGGGCCATAATTCTGACAAAATCCTTGACAGAGTTATGTACTCTTGTCTGTTGATGGAGGTTATGATGGTAAACAAGTATGGTAAGTTTCAAAGCAATACCTCTAATGGTTTTGAAATAAAGTGGGTTGGTAAGAAAAGCTTAACCAAGGTGTGACACCAACGCACGGGTGCAATACCTCTTCTATTATATATATATGCAAAAAAAAAAGATAGTGTGTCTTGCACCTGTGCACCAACGTGGAAGCCGAGTAGGTTCGAAAAGTCGAGCAAAAAACCATACAAACAGTTGAAACTTTCGTGTACCGAAAGAGAATTCAATCCTATAATTATAGCTGTAATGTAAATATCATCACAAAGTTTTTGAAATAACAAATTAACTAAACATTAGGTCAGGTAGTAGAAATATGTACACACTGTGAAACCGAATAAAATACATTGTGGTATAACACATAGGTAAATCCTCCGTTGTTTTGGTTATACAATGTTTTGACAGACTCACTGTCCTGAACGTGAATCTGTACGACTGTCTGTCATGAAAGTCTCTGGAAATGGACCGGCAGGTTAATTATATGAAAACTGTCTCCAGGTTCAGAAATTTTCAGACAGACAAAACTAACTTTATTCCTTTTTAGAAGAAAGAGCGATTAGAATTCACACAATATTCTTTGTACCAAAATCAAACACGTGATTCTATAATAATTCCAATGGATAAATGCATAAAAACAAGAACAACAGAACCCTGAGACAATCATTTAGTTAGTCTCAAGGTCTGTGTCAAGGACTGACATGTCACAAGTTATAAAGGCAGTGGCTAGTGAACCCGAATCGGTCCTTGAGACGATAGTAGTGAACCGGAATTATTTTCTCTACATATTACTGCCAATATGTACAGTGTAGATTAAATGATTGAAAAAATGGGGTCTCACTACAAAGCGTCAAGAAGAAAAAAAGCGTCAAGAAGCGTCACGAAGTGTCAAGAAGCTATTTTTCTTTTATTTAGTCAGTTTTAATATTATTTAATGATTAAAACATTCAATTATGATATCTTAAACATTAATGTAATTACAAAGTTGAATAATAATGAAAAATATGGACAAGATAGTAACAATATGAAAATTGTGTAATGCCGTTTTCTTGACGCTATCTCGCGATATTTTTTCCCCGACGCTTTGATATAGCATATCATATAATACATATCAAAATCTGTTAAAATATCAAATATTTAAAATGAATATTAATGCAGAAAGTCTAGATATTATGTATTATAAAAACTTTAAAAAGCTTTAAAACTGAGCATATGAATTTCTTGACGCTTTTGTCGTGAAGCATTTTCGTGACGCTTTCCCATGAACATTTTCTTGACACTTTCCATTGAAGAATTTTCTTGACGCTTTTGGTCCCAAATATTTTAATACGTCACATTTGACAGAAATAAATGACTAGAATTGTGAATGTATGGACATACAGATGTTTCTAAACTATGTACCATAAATATGTTTTCTTGACGCTTCCACAGCATTCTATCAACGAATTTTTCTTGACGCTTCCACAACATTCTATCAACGATTTTTTTCTTGACGCTTTCATAACATTCTATCAACGATTTATTCTTGACGCTTCCTTAGAAAGATTATTCTTGACGCTTCCACAGCATTCTATCAACGAATTTTTCTTGACGCTTTCATAACATTCTATCAACGATTTTTTTCTTGACGCTTTCATAACATTCTATCAACGATTTTTTCTTGACGCTTTCATAACATTCTATAAAGCGATTTTTTTCTTGACGCTTCCAAAACATTCTATCAACGATTTTTTTCTTGACGCTTCCTTAGAGAGATTATTCTTGACGCTTTCATAACATTCTATCAACGATTTTTTTCTTGATGCTTCCTCAGAATGATTCTTATTGACGCTTATACGAAGGCTTCTTTGACATTTTCACTCAAATTACACAGCTTGCATTGCACACGCTGACTTCGCTTCAAAGCTTGTGTTTGCTCAAACAGCTTATAAATGTTTGTGCCTGTAATTACTCAAACTTTGCTCAAACACAAGCGTGTTTGCGGTTGTTTGCACATCATCAATAAGCCGTCAATTTGTATGCAAACAATCTTTAATACGTAATTTACTGAAGTACTAGAATAGTATATTAAATTTTTCATAGTGATAGACGTTGCATCTCTATCTTTTATGTACCTTTTTATTTTAATTCTACAAAGTGATTACATAAAAATACGGATATACGGATTAATACTTCAGAGTGATAACATAAGTACACGGATTAACGGATAAATCGTACTTTTCTTTGGAAATATATTTGTGCATGGTGTGTGTAAATTATGATTAACGGAATATTGTTAATATCATATAACAATATTCCCTTTGAGGTAAGGCCTTTTATTTGCTCATGTAAGATACACGCTTATCAACTCTAAGCAGCTAATACCATATATAGTTACTTCCCTTATACTGATGAGTAAGGCTGGGGAATGATGCAATTCTGTTCTTATATCTAAGATATCATGTAGATAACTTTTACAATCCATTTCATCAAATAAAACTAGTAATTTATCGATAAATCATAATTTAAAGTTGGTCAAAGGAAAGTATGACTTGGCAATAATGCAAGCGACAAGAAAACTCGGAAGACAGCGACAAGAAATATTCTGTACATGTAACATGTGCATTTCTCAAATAAAGACATTTTTATCATCAGGATCGCTAACAAATTGTGTATAGTAAAATTAATTTCTTTTATTTGCAATTTATGTATGTTTCGAAACGTGAAATTATTTAATATTGATGTCTGGCAAAGCAGAGTGTCAAGATCGGACGCATGAGAAAGCGTCATTAAAGAATAGTGGCATAATATAAATATTTACCCGTGTGAATAAACACATTAAATTAATATTAATTATTTTTCTATGTATATAATTCAATCATACAATGAAACAGTGGTTAATTTATGGTTACATTTTGTTTCCAAGTGAAATATATGCATCAAGACTGAATACGGGATAGCGACTAGAAAAATGTCGTGTCGTTTGAGTTTAAAAGAAGAATTTTGAAGATAAAAAACACATAAAAAATATAACTTTAGCAACAGCATCTAACATAATTATTTTAATTCAATGTATTACTGTTAAATTACAACTTAAAACCAAGTTAAATTATAAAAATAGCTTCTTGACGCTTCGTGACGCTTCGTGACGCTTCTTGACGCTTTTTTCTTCTTGACGCTTTTTAGTGAGACCGAAAAAATGTGTTTCTTAAATAATATTTCTGTACTTAATTAACTCGAATCTGTAAGTCAAACATTGGTTTACATGTTTTTGTCCCTTGTGATTACAGTGTGTCAATCTTGTTTTGTAGCACCTATCTTTTACTGCTCCATCAATACGCTGCAATGATAAACGTGTGATACCGTAAAAAACACCATTTCTTTTCGCAATCAACTTTTGATTCATAACTCTATGGATATTCGGCACCAATAATTTTCATAACCTGAATTATTTCTGCGTCAACTGAATATTTGCACCATTTCTAAAAATAAATTCCTGTTATGCTTTTGCGGGATAGGTATTGCCTATTTTCATATAAATTTGTTTGACCTACAGTCTTTTGCATGGCACAAAAATTGGAACTATGTAAAGTTTAAAACAATAGATAAAGAACTTTCAACTATGGAATGCGGGTTGGGACATGCCAAACTTGCTACTTGCGGATTGCTACTTACTTATTGATGAATGCTGGTGGAAACATGCCACTTAGTAATTGCTATTTGCCACTTGCTTCTTTCTACTTGTTTATTGCTATAGCTACTTGTCACTTGCTTATTGATCAATGCTGGTTGAAACATGCTACTTGCTAATTGCCACTTGCTTATCGCGGTTTTGCCAATTGTCACTTGCCACTTGATACTTGCTTATTGCTAAATGCTTGTTGAAACATGCGTCTTGCTAATTACCACTTGCTTATAGTGGTTTTGTCAATTGCCACTTGCTTATTGCCAATTGCCACCTGCTACTTGCTACTTGTCACATGCTAATTGCCACTTGCGGGTTAGGACTTGCTAATTGCCACTTGCTTATTGCGGTCTTGCTAATTGCAAATTGCCACTTGCTAAATGCCAATTGCCATTTGCTAGTTGGGACATGCCACTTGCTAATACTTACTTGCCACTTGCTTATTGCTAGTTGGGACATGTCACTTGCTAACTGCCACTTGCTTATGTGTTAATTGCTTGTGGCCACTTGCTACTTGCTAATTGCTTATTACCTTTTGCTTGTTACTAATCGCTAGTTGCCAATCGGTTATCGGTATAACTACCAAACAATTTATGGTCTTATTGTGTAATATAGCTTGGGTATTCTCAAAGTAAATATATCTATAAACATAGCTAATTCAGCAATCTTCTTATGCCATGCCTGTAATAAAGTGTAGCTGATATATCTTGTATTCTAAATCCACAATTGAAATATTTCATAATTAAACCATCATCTTTAAATGTGTCAAGGAAAAACAACATTTTACTTTTACATTTTACATGTTTGCAAACCATATTAAGGACGTGTATACATGGATTACCCTTGGTCAATTATGGTTTACTACCAGCACCATAGTTACAAACACAATGGTACATAACCATATTATTGCATGATTTTAATAAACTGTCACAAGAGACCCTTCATTGGGAACCAAAGGACTTTCTGTATTAAATGTACTATCCTCCCGAAAGTTCAGATATATACCTTATATCACCCATGTTGGGACATTGTCAACATTGACAATGTATCAACGTTACAAAAGCAGAGTTACAGTCAGACCATTTTGCATTGATTGGTTCCCTACAAAGTACAAGGTATTTTGAGCGGCATACAAGAGACAGCAATTAGATGTATTTGTTTCTATTGGATGCACCACTTCGACACTATATACATGAATTAGTTGAGGACGCCAAACTAAGTAGGCCTTAATTATCCTAAACTACATGGGTGTTCAGTAGAACTCTTGTGTCGCCCTCTTACACTTTGTCATATTATCAAAATTGGCAGCATCACGACCCTTTTGTCATAAGCAATACAATTTGAAAGTTTAATGAAGAAATCTTAAAAAATGGCACAGTTATAGCCAACGTTAAGTATTTGTGACAGACGAACCAATGAACAAAGCAATCCTTATGCATCACCTTCTCTGCGAAAGGGGGACACTAAAGCAAATCCTACACAAGTTGAAGGGTTTTAGTCAATAAATGTTTTAGCAGATATAGATCAAATATTATTCTTTTTTGGTTAACATATATCTTTTAATTTATTCATTAATCTAGATATCGCCCAGAACGGCTTGAATACAAAATACGTTGTGTGTTTGCTCTCGTATTGAATAGCGTTTGAAAGACTCCAACGGTAACTTGCAAGTAGTAACAAATGGCAGAAAGTAAATAGCAAGTGGCAATTAGCAAGTGGCAATTAGCAAAAAGCAATTAGCAAGTGGCAATTAGTAAATGATAATTAGCAATTAGAAAATGGCAAGTAGCAAGTGGCAATAAGCATGTGACAATAAGCAAATGGCAGTTAGCAAATGACAATTGGCAATTAACAAGTGGCATGTCCCAAGTAGCAATTAGCAATTAGCAAGTGGCATGTCCCAAGTAGCAATAAGAAAATGGCAGGTGGCAATTAGCAAGTGTCCCAATTGGCAAATGGCAAGTGGCAATTAGCAAGTGGCATGTCCCAACTAGCAATAAGCAAGAGAAAATAACCAAGTGGCATATCCCAAGTAGCAATTAAGTATAAGCAAGTGGCAATTAGCAAGTGGCATGTATCAACTAGCAATTAGCAAGTAGCAAGTGACAATAAGCAAGTGGCAAGTGACTATCAGGCTGATGCAATTGCCCAATCGGGCTTTCGAAAATCAGCTTTTTTAAAAATGATTTTTTTCACTTGGAAAAGGTGTGAACACGTTGTGCATGATAAAAACATCTAAAAAAAAGTTTAAAAGTACAGAATTATTCATGTTTTCCTGCAAAAATTTGTCTCCGAATTGTGAAGAAAAGACATTTTTGGCATTTTCTTTTAAACTTATTGACAGGAAGTTCTAAAACAGCTCAGACAGATTCATAGAAAATACACACATAATTATAAAGAAACCCAAATTAAGATACACAAAGGTATAGTTTGTTGCGCGGGTCCTTTTTTTGATTTCACATATAAAATATA
>JAFMSR010002643.1:0-22000 GCA_022818135.1 Saxidomus purpurata
ACTTTTATGTATCACATAACTATACAAATGAGATAATCTTTCTTACAAGTTTAATTACTTTTTTCAAGCAGATATGTGATGGACAAGGATACGTAAGTAAGGATACACCCAAAACTCGCTTTCAGGAAACACAAGTAAGATTACACCCAAAACTTGCTTTCAGGAAACACAAGTAAGATTACACCCAAAACTTGCTTTCAGGAAACACAAATTAGTAAGGATACACCCAAAACTTGCTTTTAGAAAACGCAAGTAAGTAAGGATACACCCAAAACTTGCTTTTAGAAAACGCAAGTAAGTTAGGTAAATATCATGTCTGTGAAACTATGTTCCACTTAATGCTCCTTGTATCCTTTTTCTGAGAGAAGAGACGGTGAATAGATAAAATCTTGGAATGATCTGGCCTCAGACCACAGTTATTTTTACTATATGTTCTATATAAACACTATGCCAGCTGGCAATTTCTCTGACATCCCAATCAAATAAAACTAACCTGTTCTGAATAATATCATCCAAGTGCAACATTTTAAGCTCCAGTAAACTATAGGTTGACCGGCATTTTTTTTCACCATTTCAGGTCAAAGTTCATGAGTATGAATAATCTCTGTAAATGGTCGGAACCATGCAAAATCACTACTGTAAACAAGCAGTCAAGTAATATTTTCTGACATAAAAACTTCAATAAAATTATCATTTTCATGCTATTTTAGGTCTTCTCTTCCAATAAATGCCCTTTATCCTATATCTTTCATTCAAAAAATTATAAATATCCAGCATCAAACACAAGCACTATTTTACCTATAACTGCTTCCGTATTGTGGTCAACCAAGGGCAAATAACTGTGGTCTGAGGCCTATTTAACCAAGATTTTTTGTTTGAACTCAATAAAAATTATCAGACATGACCTCTTGAGTATTATGAACAAGTGTGCAAAGTTTGAAGTCTTAGTCATGAGTATTGATGAAGTTAGAGCCTTTCATCTAATACAAGTATATTCAGCTCTCAAGCCAGACTGCGGCTTGACCGAACTGAGAAATTCAAAAAGTTAAACTGCAATAACTTTTTTATTTGTAGGAATTTTTTCATCTGGTAAAAAGCAATCTGTTCAGTTTATCAAAGTCTACTAGAAAATACTTTCACATCTTAGCTGGATGCAATATTTTTGGAAATTTTATTTTTTGACCCAATACATGATAAAAATGACACGTTATGTAATAGTATCATTGTATTATATCATTCTTAAAAAATTCAAAAGTGTCAAATTTATACTTTTCTGAAAGGCTATGATCTAACAATTAAAATGATTGCTCATTTATATTTCTAGTACCACTAGTTCTATAGATATGGGCAATAGAAAATGCCTCTATACAACATTTGAGACAGCCAAATTATCAAAGTGGCTAGATATGCATCATTCCCAAGTTAGGCTACCAGATGCTACTGGTGATCTAAAGTCTTAAATCTCAAAGTTTTGTTTCAAGAGAACTTCTGCTACTGCAATGATGCCATTTTGAGTAGAAATAAAGGTCCAGTTACTCATTATCCTCAGGAAATAGCTCCTTTTGCACTATTCACGTCTACCGCATACCTATGACAGGGGACACAAACAGGAATACATCCAAATTCCAGCCAGGAACCACTGAATGAAGTCTTAATAGCCCCAGTCCAGTTGATACTAGGTCTCAGTAGCCTTAGTCAAGCTATGTCATGACTTATTACACACAAGTACCTTGTGTCTTTCACACCACACTAAGCTGTTTTTAGGGGACTGCTCCAAGTGTAATTGTTGCTAGTACCAGTGTGCCGGAGTCGGTCACAAAAAGCTGATGAAACTGCTCCTTATTCCTTGTCAGTCACTGTACCACTAACCAGTACCTGGAAGAGAGTGAAAAACAGTTAATATTTGATATTGTGAAGATAAATATGAGTGCAACTTCAACAGAGAAACTGAATATTGGCACAAGCATGCAGGAATGCAATGCCGAGAACAGGTCCATCAACGTCTATCTGTGAAGAAATGATTACTTTACAGATAATGCAAATTACAGCCTTACATCCACAATTCATCCGCATAACAATGGTGTAGTGGAGAGAGCAAACAATTGCCAGTACATGAAAGTTCATCTCTCCGAATAAGCATCTCATTCCTTCGGTCAAATTCAAAGAAAATGAGGAATATAAAAACAAACCCTGCAAAATACTGATAAATATTAAGCACAACCTGCTGTCAAAGGACTTGAACACTTAAAGATATCTGCAATACAAGAAAACACATTCTACCAAGTCAATTCACTAGTTTGGACTTACTTGACCCTTGTCAATCAATATCCTTGGGTCATAATACAGATCATGGTCATTACAAATGTAGATGAAATTACCTCCCTTGAACTGTATTTTAGTATTACAACACATATGAACTGTGCAATCATGCAGAAAAATCCTATAAATAATTTCTAATTGTATAAAAGTGAAATAGATTAACCAAAACAGTGAACAAATCAATATCTGGCACTGAATTATGTCTTCAATCACTGCGGCTGACTTCAAATTCTATATGTGCTACACCAGATGCTTTGTAACGTTGATCTAAGTCTAAATTTTGAAAATATTATCATTTTTTATGTCATTTATGAATAAAAATTAATGAACTGTCAACTAAAAACATTTACTTAAGTCTTCACTTGTATTGAAAGAGTGTTTTCAGTGAAATTCCACAAGTTTCCAGTTACTGCGGCTGCCTGTATGAAAAATTCACAAGCTTAGTACATGTGAACTGACTGATTTCACAATAAAAACACTGTCATTGAACAATAAAAAGTCACCAGATACTACATATTTACACCTCAAAACATGAATGGGTGCATGGAACAGAAAACAGTTAACAATTTAATGCAAAATAGTAAATAAACACTGAAAATAACCTTGACCAGACTTGCCGGTCTTCCCGGACACCTATCATAAAGTAGAGGAAAACTGCCTTTGCCATCTCAAATACATGTCTAGTACTTTGCGAATACTTACAACCAAGCAGAAGACAGTCTAAAAAGACCCTCTGGCCTGAAAATTTCCTCCGGCTCAGACATTTCAGCCCATCAGTGTGGGCAATATCAGGTACAAAGATCAAATGCTCTGCAGTCAAATTCTGCGGTACATGACACAAGTCAAACTAAATCTATTCAACTGGGTCCAGCAATCAAATAAGGTGGCAGACAAAGTATCCCAGCTTACCGGTAAGTGTTATGTGCAGTGTTGCATCTACAAAGTTGGTCTTTGATTAATACCACACATCCCACCAACTGCTCACTGTGACAGCCCTGCCCAAATGTGGCATCTCTGAATTTCTGGAATTGATATTGCAAATGTTTTTCTGTATTTTTTTCTTTCAAATATCCATCAATTTAAACCCCCATATATAAACTTAGCTGCACTTGATACCAAAATTTATCTCTGGGCTAATTTTAAATGACATGCTAAAGTGAAAGTAGCCATTTCCCAGTTTTCAGAAAAATATTACATATTTTTATTATATAATATGAAATAATATAAAGAAAATTCATAATTATATATAATTTCTGCAATTCACATGTTCTTACAGCATCTGTCTGCACTGTGACCAAGTTTCATAAAGATATCTTTGAAAATAAACAAGTTATTCAATTTCAAACAAAATTACCACTGTTCAAACTTCCCGCTATATCAAACCAAGATTTTTTGTTTGAACTCAATAAAAATTATCAGACATGACCTCTTGAGTATTATGAACAAGTGTGCAAAGTTTGAAGTCTTAGTCATGAGTATTGATGAAGTTAGAGCCTTTCATCTAATACAAGTATATTCAGCTCTCAAGCCAGACTGCGGCTTGACCGAACTGAGAAATTCAAAAAGTTAAACTGCAATAACTTTTTTATTTGTAGGAATTTTTTCATCTGGTAAAAAGCAATCTGTTCAGTTTATCAAAGTCTACTAGAAAATACTTTCACATCTTAGCTGGATGCAATATTTTTGGAAATTTTATTTTTTGACCCAATACATGATAAAAATGACACGTTATGTAATAGTATCATTGTATTATATCATTCTTAAAAAATTCAAAAGTGTCAAATTTATACTTTTCTGAAAGGCTATGATCTAACAATTAAAATGATTGCTCATTTATATTTCTAGTACCACTAGTTCTATAGATATGGGCAATAGAAAATGCCTCTATACAACATTTGAGACAGCCAAATTATCAAAGTGGCTAGATATGCATCATTCCCAAGTTAGGCTACCAGATGCTACTGGTGATCTAAAGTCTTAAATCTCAAAGTTTTGTTTCAAGAGAACTTCTGCTACTGCAATGATGCCATTTTGAGTAGAAATAAAGGTCCAGTTACTCATTATCCTCAGGAAATAGCTCCTTTTGCACTATTCACGTCTACCGCATACCTATGACAGGGGACACAAACAGGAATACATCCAAATTCCAGCCAGGAACCACTGAATGAAGTCTTAATAGCCCCAGTCCAGTTGATACTAGGTCTCAGTAGCCTTAGTCAAGCTATGTCATGACTTATTACACACAAGTACCTTGTGTCTTTCACACCACACTAAGCTGTTTTTAGGGGACTGCTCCAAGTGTAATTGTTGCTAGTACCAGTGTGCTGAGTCGGTCACAAAAAGCTGATGAAACTGCTCCTTATTCCTTGTCAGTCACTGTACCACTAACCAGTACCTGGAAGAGAGTGAAAAACAGTTAATATTTGATATTGTGAAGATAAATATGAGTGCAACTTCAACAGAGAAACTGAATATTGGCACAAGCATGCAGGAATGCAATGCCGAGAACAGGTCCATCAACGTCTATCTGTGAAGAAATGATTACTTTACAGATAATGCAAATTACAGCCTTACATCCACAATTCATCCGCATAACAATGGTGTAGTGGAGAGAGCAAACAATTGCCAGTACATGAAAGTTCATCTCTCCGAATAAGCATCTCATTCCTTCGGTCAAATTCAAAGAAAATGAGGAATATAAAAACAAACCCTGCAAAATACTGATAAATATTAAGCACAACCTGCTGTCAAAGGACTTGAACACTTAAAGATATCTGCAATACAAGAAAACACATTCTACCAAGTCAATTCACTAGTTTGGACTTACTTGACCCTTGTCAATCAATATCCTTGGGTCATAATACAGATCATGGTCATTACAAATGTAGATGAAATTACCTCCCTTGAACTGTATTTTAGTATTACAACACATATGAACTGTGCAATCATGCAGAAAAATCCTATAAATAATTTCTAATTGTATAAAAGTGAAATAGATTAACCAAAACAGTGAACAAATCAATATCTGGCACTGAATTATGTCTTCAATCACTGCGGCTGACTTCAAATTCTATATGTGCTACACCAGATGCTTTGTAACGTTGATCTAAGTCTAAATTTTGAAAATATTATCATTTTTTATGTCATTTATGAATAAAAATTAATGAACTGTCAACTAAAAACATTTACTTAAGTCTTCACTTGTATTGAAAGAGTGTTTTCAGTGAAATTCCACAAGTTTCCAGTTACTGCGGCTGCCTGTATGAAAAATTCACAAGCTTAGTACATGTGAACTGACTGATTTCACAATAAAAACACTGTCATTGAACAATAAAAAGTCACCAGATACTACATATTTACACCTCAAAACATGAATGGGTGCATGGAACAGAAAACAGTTAACAATTTAATGCAAAATAGTAAATAAACACTGAAAATAACCTTGACCAGACTTGCCGGTCTTCCCGGACACCTATCATAAAGTAGAGGAAAACTGCCTTTGCCATCTCAAATACATGTCTAGTACTTTGCGAATACTTACAACCAAGCAGAAGACAGTCTAAAAAGACCCTCTGGCCTGAAAATTTCCTCCGGCTCAGACATTTCAGCCCATCAGTGTGGGCAATATCAGGTACAAAGATCAAATGCTCTGCAGTCAAATTCTGCGGTACATGACACAAGTCAAACTAAATCTATTCAACTGGGTCCAGCAATCAAATAAGGTGGCAGACAAAGTATCCCAGCTTACCGGTAAGTGTTATGTGCAGTGTTGCATCTACAAAGTTGGTCTTTGATTAATACCACACATCCCACCAACTGCTCACTGTGACAGCCCTGCCCAAATGTGGCATCTCTGAATTTCTGGAATTGATATTGCAAATGTTTTTCTGTATTTTTTTCTTTCAAATATCCATCAATTTAAACCCCCATATATAAACTTAGCTGCACTTGATACCAAAATTTATCTCTGGGCTAATTTTAAATGACATGCTAAAGTGAAAGTAGCCATTTCCCAGTTTTCAGAAAAATATTACATATTTTTATTATATAATATGAAATAATATAAAGAAAATTCATAATTATATATAATTTCTGCAATTCACATGTTCTTACAGCATCTGTCTGCACTGTGACCAAGTTTCATAAAGATATCTTTGAAAATAAACAAGTTATTCAATTTCAAACAAAATTACCACTGTTCAAACTTCCCGCTAAATAGGCCTCAGACCACAGTTATTTGCCCTTGGTTGACCACAATACGGAAGCAGTTATAGGTAAAATAGTGCTTGTGTTTGATGCTGGATATTTATAATTTTTTGAATGAAAGATATAGGATAAAGGGCATTTATTGGAAGAGAAGACCTAAAATAGCATGAAAATGATAATTTTATTGAAGTTTTTATGTCAGAAAATATTACTTGACTGCTTGTTTACAGTAGTGATTTTGCATGGTTCCGACCATTTACAGAGATTATTCATACTCATGAACTTTGACCTGAAATGGTGAAAAAAAATGCCGGTCAACCTATAGTTTACTGGAGCTTAAAATGTTGCACTTGGATGATATTATTCAGAACAGGTTAGTTTTATTTGATTGGGATGTCAGAGAAATTGCCAGCTGGCATAGTGTTTATATAGAACATATAGTAAAAATAACTGTGGTCTGAGGCCTGATATAACCAAGATTTTTTGTTTGAACTCAATAAAAATTATCAGACATGACCTCTTGAGTATTATGAACAAGTGTGCAAAGTTTGAAGTCTTAGTCATGAGTATTGATGAAGTTAGAGCCTTTCATCTAATACAAGTATATTCAGCTCTCAAGCCAGACTGCGGCTTGACCGAACTGAGAAATTCAAAAAGTTAAACTGCAATAACTTTTTTATTTGTAGGAATTTTTTCATCTGGTAAAAAGCAATCTGTTCAGTTTATCAAAGTCTACTAGAAAATACTTTCACATCTTAGCTGGATGCAATATTTTTGGAAATTTTATTTTTTGACCCAATACATGATAAAAATGACACGTTATGTAATAGTATCATTGTATTATATCATTCTTAAAAAATTCAAAAGTGTCAAATTTATACTTTTCTGAAAGGCTATGATCTAACAATTAAAATGATTGCTCATTTATATTTCTAGTACCACTAGTTCTATAGATATGGGCAATAGAAAATGCCTCTATACAACATTTGAGACAGCCAAATTATCAAAGTGGCTAGATATGCATCATTCCCAAGTTAGGCTACCAGATGCTACTGGTGATCTAAAGTCTTAAATCTCAAAGTTTTGTTTCAAGAGAACTTCTGCTACTGCAATGATGCCATTTTGAGTAGAAATAAAGGTCCAGTTACTCATTATCCTCAGGAAATAGCTCCTTTTGCACTATTCACGTCTACCGCATACCTATGACAGGGGACACAAACAGGAATACATCCAAATTCCAGCCAGGAACCACTGAATGAAGTCTTAATAGCCCCAGTCCAGTTGATACTAGGTCTCAGTAGCCTTAGTCAAGCTATGTCATGACTTATTACACACAAGTACCTTGTGTCTTTCACACCACACTAAGCTGTTTTTAGGGGACTGCTCCAAGTGTAATTGTTGCTAGTACCAGTGTGCCGGAGTCGGTCACAAAAAGCTGATGAAACTGCTCCTTATTCCTTGTCAGTCACTGTACCACTAACCAGTACCTGGAAGAGAGTGAAAAACAGTTAATATTTGATATTGTGAAGATAAATATGAGTGCAACTTCAACAGAGAAACTGAATATTGGCACAAGCATGCAGGAATGCAATGCCGAGAACAGGTCCATCAACGTCTATCTGTGAAGAAATGATTACTTTACAGATAATGCAAATTACAGCCTTACATCCACAATTCATCCGCATAACAATGGTGTAGTGGAGAGAGCAAACAATTGCCAGTACATGAAAGTTCATCTCTCCGAATAAGCATCTCATTCCTTCGGTCAAATTCAAAGAAAATGAGGAATATAAAAACAAACCCTGCAAAATACTGATAAATATTAAGCACAACCTGCTGTCAAAGGACTTGAACACTTAAAGATATCTGCAATACAAGAAAACACATTCTACCAAGTCAATTCACTAGTTTGGACTTACTTGACCCTTGTCAATCAATATCCTTGGGTCATAATACAGATCATGGTCATTACAAATGTAGATGAAATTACCTCCCTTGAACTGTATTTTAGTATTACAACACATATGAACTGTGCAATCATGCAGAAAAATCCTATAAATAATTTCTAATTGTATAAAAGTGAAATAGATTAACCAAAACAGTGAACAAATCAATATCTGGCACTGAATTATGTCTTCAATCACTGCGGCTGACTTCAAATTCTATATGTGCTACACCAGATGCTTTGTAACGTTGATCTAAGTCTAAATTTTGAAAATATTATCATTTTTTATGTCATTTATGAATAAAAATTAATGAACTGTCAACTAAAAACATTTACTTAAGTCTTCACTTGTATTGAAAGAGTGTTTTCAGTGAAATTCCACAAGTTTCCAGTTACTGCGGCTGCCTGTATGAAAAATTCACAAGCTTAGTACATGTGAACTGACTGATTTCACAATAAAAACACTGTCATTGAACAATAAAAAGTCACCAGATACTACATATTTACACCTCAAAACATGAATGGGTGCATGGAACAGAAAACAGTTAACAATTTAATGCAAAATAGTAAATAAACACTGAAAATAACCTTGACCAGACTTGCCGGTCTTCCCGGACACCTATCATAAAGTAGAGGAAAACTGCCTTTGCCATCTCAAATACATGTCTAGTACTTTGCGAATACTTACAACCAAGCAGAAGACAGTCTAAAAAGACCCTCTGGCCTGAAAATTTCCTCCGGCTCAGACATTTCAGCCCATCAGTGTGGGCAATATCAGGTACAAAGATCAAATGCTCTGCAGTCAAATTCTGCGGTACATGACACAAGTCAAACTAAATCTATTCAACTGGGTCCAGCAATCAAATAAGGTGGCAGACAAAGTATCCCAGCTTACCGGTAAGTGTTATGTGCAGTGTTGCATCTACAAAGTTGGTCTTTGATTAATACCACACATCCCACCAACTGCTCACTGTGACAGCCCTGCCCAAATGTGGCATCTCTGAATTTCTGGAATTGATATTGCAAATGTTTTTCTGTATTTTTTTCTTTCAAATATCCATCAATTTAAACCCCCATATATAAACTTAGCTGCACTTGATACCAAAATTTATCTCTGGGCTAATTTTAAATGACATGCTAAAGTGAAAGTAGCCATTTCCCAGTTTTCAGAAAAATATTACATATTTTTATTATATAATATGAAATAATATAAAGAAAATTCATAATTATATATAATTTCTGCAATTCACATGTTCTTACAGCATCTGTCTGCACTGTGACCAAGTTTCATAAAGATATCTTTGAAAATAAACAAGTTATTCAATTTCAAACAAAATTACCACTGTTCAAACTTCCCGCTATATTAACCAAGATTTTTTGTTTGAACTCAATAAAAATTATCAGACATGACCTCTTGAGTATTATGAACAAGTGTGCAAAGTTTGAAGTCTTAGTCATGAGTATTGATGAAGTTAGAGCCTTTCATCTAATACAAGTATATTCAGCTCTCAAGCCAGACTGCGGCTTGACCGAACTGAGAAATTCAAAAAGTTAAACTGCAATAACTTTTTTATTTGTAGGAATTTTTTCATCTGGTAAAAAGCAATCTGTTCAGTTTATCAAAGTCTACTAGAAAATACTTTCACATCTTAGCTGGATGCAATATTTTTGGAAATTTTATTTTTTGACCCAATACATGATAAAAATGACACGTTATGTAATAGTATCATTGTATTATATCATTCTTAAAAAATTCAAAAGTGTCAAATTTATACTTTTCTGAAAGGCTATGATCTAACAATTAAAATGATTGCTCATTTATATTTCTAGTACCACTAGTTCTATAGATATGGGCAATAGAAAATGCCTCTATACAACATTTGAGACAGCCAAATTATCAAAGTGGCTAGATATGCATCATTCCCAAGTTAGGCTACCAGATGCTACTGGTGATCTAAAGTCTTAAATCTCAAAGTTTTGTTTCAAGAGAACTTCTGCTACTGCAATGATGCCATTTTGAGTAGAAATAAAGGTCCAGTTACTCATTATCCTCAGGAAATAGCTCCTTTTGCACTATTCACGTCTACCGCATACCTATGACAGGGGACACAAACAGGAATACATCCAAATTCCAGCCAGGAACCACTGAATGAAGTCTTAATAGCCCCAGTCCAGTTGATACTAGGTCTCAGTAGCCTTAGTCAAGCTATGTCATGACTTATTACACACAAGTACCTTGTGTCTTTCACACCACACTAAGCTGTTTTTAGGGGACTGCTCCAAGTGTAATTGTTGCTAGTACCAGTGTGCCGGAGTCGGTCACAAAAAGCTGATGAAACTGCTCCTTATTCCTTGTCAGTCACTGTACCACTAACCAGTACCTGGAAGAGAGTGAAAAACAGTTAATATTTGATATTGTGAAGATAAATATGAGTGCAACTTCAACAGAGAAACTGAATATTGGCACAAGCATGCAGGAATGCAATGCCGAGAACAGGTCCATCAACGTCTATCTGTGAAGAAATGATTACTTTACAGATAATGCAAATTACAGCCTTACATCCACAATTCATCCGCATAACAATGGTGTAGTGGAGAGAGCAAACAATTGCCAGTACATGAAAGTTCATCTCTCCGAATAAGCATCTCATTCCTTCGGTCAAATTCAAAGAAAATGAGGAATATAAAAACAAACCCTGCAAAATACTGATAAATATTAAGCACAACCTGCTGTCAAAGGACTTGAACACTTAAAGATATCTGCAATACAAGAAAACACATTCTACCAAGTCAATTCACTAGTTTGGACTTACTTGACCCTTGTCAATCAATATCCTTGGGTCATAATACAGATCATGGTCATTACAAATGTAGATGAAATTACCTCCCTTGAACTGTATTTTAGTATTACAACACATATGAACTGTGCAATCATGCAGAAAAATCCTATAAATAATTTCTAATTGTATAAAAGTGAAATAGATTAACCAAAACAGTGAACAAATCAATATCTGGCACTGAATTATGTCTTCAATCACTGCGGCTGACTTCAAATTCTATATGTGCTACACCAGATGCTTTGTAACGTTGATCTAAGTCTAAATTTTGAAAATATTATCATTTTTTATGTCATTTATGAATAAAAATTAATGAACTGTCAACTAAAAACATTTACTTAAGTCTTCACTTGTATTGAAAGAGTGTTTTCAGTGAAATTCCACAAGTTTCCAGTTACTGCGGCTGCCTGTATGAAAAATTCACAAGCTTAGTACATGTGAACTGACTGATTTCACAATAAAAACACTGTCATTGAACAATAAAAAGTCACCAGATACTACATATTTACACCTCAAAACATGAATGGGTGCATGGAACAGAAAACAGTTAACAATTTAATGCAAAATAGTAAATAAACACTGAAAATAACCTTGACCAGACTTGCCGGTCTTCCCGGACACCTATCATAAAGTAGAGGAAAACTGCCTTTGCCATCTCAAATACATGTCTAGTACTTTGCGAATACTTACAACCAAGCAGAAGACAGTCTAAAAAGACCCTCTGGCCTGAAAATTTCCTCCGGCTCAGACATTTCAGCCCATCAGTGTGGGCAATATCAGGTACAAAGATCAAATGCTCTGCAGTCAAATTCTGCGGTACATGACACAAGTCAAACTAAATCTATTCAACTGGGTCCAGCAATCAAATAAGGTGGCAGACAAAGTATCCCAGCTTACCGGTAAGTGTTATGTGCAGTGTTGCATCTACAAAGTTGGTCTTTGATTAATACCACACATCCCACCAACTGCTCACTGTGACAGCCCTGCCCAAATGTGGCATCTCTGAATTTCTGGAATTGATATTGCAAATGTTTTTCTGTATTTTTTTCTTTCAAATATCCATCAATTTAAACCCCCATATATAAACTTAGCTGCACTTGATACCAAAATTTATCTCTGGGCTAATTTTAAATGACATGCTAAAGTGAAAGTAGCCATTTCCCAGTTTTCAGAAAAATATTACATATTTTTATTATATAATATGAAATAATATAAAGAAAATTCATAATTATATATAATTTCTGCAATTCACATGTTCTTACAGCATCTGTCTGCACTGTGACCAAGTTTCATAAAGATATCTTTGAAAATAAACAAGTTATTCAATTTCAAACAAAATTACCACTGTTCAAACTTCCCGCTATATCAGGCCTCAGACCACAGTTATTTTTACTATATGTTCTATAAAAACACTATGCCAGCTGGCAATTTCTCTGACATCCCAATCAAATAAAACTAACCTGTTCTGAATAATATCATCCAAGTGCAACATTTTAAGCTCCAGTAAACTATAGGTTGACCGGCATTTTTTTTCACCATTTCAGGTCAAAGTTCATGAGTATGAATAATCTCTGTAAATGGTCGGAACCATGCAAAATCACTACTGTAAACAAGCAGTCAAGTAATATTTTCTGACATAAAAACTTCAATAAAAATTATCATTTTCATGCTATTTTAGGTCTTCTCTTCCAATAAATGCCCTTTATCCTATATCTTTCATTCAAAAAATTATAAATATCCAGCATCAAACACAAGCACTATTTTACCTATAACTGCTTCCGTATTGTGGTCAACCCAAGGGCAAATAACTGTGGTCTGAGGCCTATTTAACCAAGATTTTTTGTTTGAACTCAATAAAAATTATCAGACATGACCTCTTGAGTATTATGAACAAGTGTGCAAAGTTTGAAGTCTTAGTCATGAGTATTGATGAAGTTAGAGCCTTTCATCTAATACAAGTATATTCAGCTCTCAAGCCAGACTGCGGCTTGACCGAACTGAGAAATTCAAAAAGTTAAACTGCAATAACTTTTTTATTTGTAGGAATTTTTTCATCTGGTAAAAAGCAATCTGTTCAGTTTATCAAAGTCTACTAGAAAATACTTTCACATCTTAGCTGGATGCAATATTTTTGGAAATTTTATTTTTTGACCCAATACATGATAAAAATGACACGTTATGTAATAGTATCATTGTATTATATCATTCTTAAAAAATTCAAAAGTGTCAAATTTATACTTTTCTGAAAGGCTATGATCTAACAATTAAAATGATTGCTCATTTATATTTCTAGTACCACTAGTTCTATAGATATGGGCAATAGAAAATGCCTCTATACAACATTTGAGACAGCCAAATTATCAAAGTGGCTAGATATGCATCATTCCCAAGTTAGGCTACCAGATGCTACTGGTGATCTAAAGTCTTAAATCTCAAAGTTTTGTTTCAAGAGAACTTCTGCTACTGCAATGATGCCATTTTGAGTAGAAATAAAGGTCCAGTTACTCATTATCCTCAGGAAATAGCTCCTTTTGCACTATTCACGTCTACCGCATACCTATGACAGGGGACACAAACAGGAATACATCCAAATTCCAGCCAGGAACCACTGAATGAAGTCTTAATAGCCCCAGTCCAGTTGATACTAGGTCTCAGTAGCCTTAGTCAAGCTATGTCATGACTTATTACACACAAGTACCTTGTGTCTTTCACACCACACTAAGCTGTTTTTAGGGGACTGCTCCAAGTGTAATTGTTGCTAGTACCAGTGTGCCGGAGTCGGTCACAAAAAGCTGATGAAACTGCTCCTTATTCCTTGTCAGTCACTGTACCACTAACCAGTACCTGGAAGAGAGTGAAAAACAGTTAATATTTGATATTGTGAAGATAAATATGAGTGCAACTTCAACAGAGAAACTGAATATTGGCACAAGCATGCAGGAATGCAATGCCGAGAACAGGTCCATCAACGTCTATCTGTGAAGAAATGATTACTTTACAGATAATGCAAATTACAGCCTTACATCCACAATTCATCCGCATAACAATGGTGTAGTGGAGAGAGCAAACAATTGCCAGTACATGAAAGTTCATCTCTCCGAATAAGCATCTCATTCCTTCGGTCAAATTCAAAGAAAATGAGGAATATAAAAACAAACCCTGCAAAATACTGATAAATATTAAGCACAACCTGCTGTCAAAGGACTTGAACACTTAAAGATATCTGCAATACAAGAAAACACATTCTACCAAGTCAATTCACTAGTTTGGACTTACTTGACCCTTGTCAATCAATATCCTTGGGTCATAATACAGATCATGGTCATTACAAATGTAGATGAAATTACCTCCCTTGAACTGTATTTTAGTATTACAACACATATGAACTGTGCAATCATGCAGAAAAATCCTATAAATAATTTCTAATTGTATAAAAGTGAAATAGATTAACCAAAACAGTGAACAAATCAATATCTGGCACTGAATTATGTCTTCAATCACTGCGGCTGACTTCAAATTCTATATGTGCTACACCAGATGCTTTGTAACGTTGATCTAAGTCTAAATTTTGAAAATATTATCATTTTTTATGTCATTTATGAATAAAAATTAATGAACTGTCAACTTAAAACATTTACTTAAGTCTTCACTTGTATTGAAAGAGTGTTTTCAGTGAAATTCCACAAGTTTCCAGTTACTGCGGCTGCCTGTATGAAAAATTCACAAGCTTAGTACATGTGAACTGACTGATTTCACAATAAAAACACTGTCATTGAACAATAAAAAGTCACCAGATACTACATATTTACACCTCAAAACATGAATGGGTGCATGGAACAGAAAACAGTTAACAATTTAATGCAAAATAGTAAATAAACACTGAAAATAACCTTGACCAGACTTGCCGGTCTTCCCGGACACCTATCATAAAGTAGAGGAAAACTGCCTTTGCCATCTCAAATACATGTCTAGTACTTTGCGAATACTTACAACCAAGCAGAAGACAGTCTAAAAAGACCCTCTGGCCTGAAAATTTCCTCCGGCTCAGACATTTCAGCCCATCAGTGTGGGCAATATCAGGTACAAAGATCAAATGCTCTGCAGTCAAATTCTGCGGTACATGACACAAGTCAAACTAAATCTATTCAACTGGGTCCAGCAATCAAATAAGGTGGCAGACAAAGTATCCCAGCTTACCGGTAAGTGTTATGTGCAGTGTTGCATCTACAAAGTTGGTCTTTGATTAATACCACACATCCCACCAACTGCTCACTGTGACAGCCCTGCCCAAATGTGGCATCTCTGAATTTCTGGAATTGATATTGCAAATGTTTTTCTGTATTTTTTTCTTTCAAATATCCATCAATTTAAACCCCCATATATAAACTTAGCTGCACTTGATACCAAAATTTATCTCTGGGCTAATTTTAAATGACATGCTAAAGTGAAAGTAGCCATTTCCCAGTTTTCAGAAAAATATTACATATTTTTATTATATAATATGAAATAATATAAAGAAAATTCATAATTATATATAATTTCTGCAATTCACATGTTCTTACAGCATCTGTCTGCACTGTGACCAAGTTTCATAAAGATATCTTTGAAAATAAACAAGTTATTCAATTTCAAACAAAATTACCACTGTTCAAACTTCCCGCTATATCTAACCAAGATTTTTTGTTTGAACTCAATAAAAATTATCAGACATGACCTCTTGAGTATTATAAACAAGTGTGCAAAGTTTGAAGTCTTAGTCATGAGTATTGATGAAGTTAGAGCCTTTCATCTAATACAAGTATATTCAGCTCTCAAGCCAGACTGCGGCTTGACCGAACTGAGAAATTCAAAAAGTTAAACTGCAATAACTTTTTTATTTGTAGGAATTTTTTCATCTGGTAAAAAGCAATCTGTTCAGTTTATCAAAGTCTACTAGAAAATACTTTCACATCTTAGCTGGATGCAATATTTTTGGAAATTTTATTTTTTGACCCAATACATGATAAAAATGACACGTTATGTAATAGTATCATTGTATTATATCATTCTTAAAAAATTCAAAAGTGTCAAATTTATACTTTTCTGAAAGGCTATGATCTAACAATTAAAATGATTGCTCATTTATATTTCTAGTACCACTAGTTCTATAGATATGGGCAATAGAAAATGCCTCTATACAACATTTGAGACAGCCAAATTATCAAAGTGGCTAGATATGCATCATTCCCAAGTTAGGCTACCAGATGCTACTGGTGATCTAAAGTCTTAAATCTCAAAGTTTTGTTTCAAGAGAACTTCTGCTACTGCAATGATGCCATTTTGAGTAGAAATAAAGGTCCAGTTACTCATTATCCTCAGGAAATAGCTCCTTTTGCACTATTCACGTCTACCGCATACCTATGACAGGGGACACAAACAGGAATACATCCAAATTCCAGCCAGGAACCACTGAATGAAGTCTTAATAGCCCCAGTCCAGTTGATACTAGGTCTCAGTAGCCTTAGTCAAGCTATGTCATGACTTATTACACACAAGTACCTTGTGTCTTTCACACCACACTAAGCTGTTTTTAGGGGACTGCTCCAAGTGTAATTGTTGCTAGTACCAGTGTGCCGGAGTCGGTCACAAAAAGCTGATGAAACTGCTCCTTATTCCTTGTCAGTCACTGTACCACTAACCAGTACCTGGAAGAGAGTGAAAAACAGTTAATATTTGATATTGTGAAGATAAATATGAGTGCAACTTCAACAGAGAAACTGAATATTGGCACAAGCATGCAGGAATGCAATGCCGAGAACAGGTCCATCAACGTCTATCTGTGAAGAAATGATTACTTTACAGATAATGCAAATTACAGCCTTACATCCACAATTCATCCGCATAACAATGGTGTAGTGGAGAGAGCAAACAATTGCCAGTACATGAAAGTTCATCTCTCCGAATAAGCATCTCATTCCTTCGGTCAAATTCAAAGAAAATGAGGAATATAAAAACAAACCCTGCAAAATACTGATAAATATTAAGCACAACCTGCTGTCAAAGGACTTGAACACTTAAAGATATCTGCAATACAAGAAAACACATTCTACCAAGTCAATTCACTAGTTTGGACTTACTTGACCCTTGTCAATCAATATCCTTGGGTCATAATACAGATCATGGTCATTACAAATGTAGATGAAATTACCTCCCTTGAACTGTATTTTAGTATTACAACACATATGAACTGTGCAATCATGCAGAAAAATCCTATAAATAATTTCTAATTGTATAAAAGTGAAATAGATTAACCAAAACAGTGAACAAATCAATATCTGGCACTGAATTATGTCTTCAATCACTGCGGCTGACTTCAAATTCTATATGTGCTACACCAGATGCTTTGTAACGTTGATCTAAGTCTAAATTTTGAAAATATTATCATTTTTTATGTCATTTATGAATAAAAATTAATGAACTGTCAACTAAAAACATTTACTTAAGTCTTCACTTGTATTGAAAGAGTGTTTTCAGTGAAATTCCACAAGTTTCCAGTTACTGCGGCTGCCTGTATGAAAAATTCACAAGCTTAGTACATGTGAACTGACTGATTTCACAATAAAAACACTGTCATTGAACAATAAAAAGTCACCAGATACTACATATTTACACCTCAAAACATGAATGGGTGCATGGAACAGAAAACAGTTAACAATTTAATGCAAAATAGTAAATAAACACTGAAAATAACCTTGACCAGACTTGCCGGTCTTCCCGGACACCTATCATAAAGTAGAGGAAAACTGCCTTTGCCATCTCAAATACATGTCTAGTACTTTGCGAATACTTACAACCAAGCAGAAGACAGTCTAAAAAGACCCTCTGGCCTGAAAATTTCCTCCGGCTCAGACATTTCAGCCCATCAGTGTGGGCAATATCAGGTACAAAGATCAAATGCTCTGCAGTCAAATTCTGCGGTACATGACACAAGTCAAACTAAATCTATTCAACTGGGTCCAGCAATCAAATAAGGTGGCAGACAAAGTATCCCAGCTTACCGGTAAGTGTTATGTGCAGTGTTGCATCTACAAAGTTGGTCTTTGATTAATACCACACATCCCACCAACTGCTCACTGTGACAGCCCTGCCCAAATGTGGCATCTCTGAATTTCTGGAATTGATATTGCAAATGTTTTTCTGTATTTTTTTCTTTCAAATATCCATCAATTTAAACCCCCATATATAAACTTAGCTGCACTTGATACCAAAATTTATCTCTGGGCTAATTTTAAATGACATGCTAAAGTGAAAGTAGCCATTTCCCAGTTTTCAGAAAAATATTACATATTTTTATTATATAATATGAAATAATATAAAGAAAATTCATAATTATATATAATTTCTGCAATTCACATGTTCTTACAGCATCTGTCTGCACTGTGACCAAGTTTCATAAAGATATCTTTGAAAATAAACAAGTTATTCAATTTCAAACAAAATTACCACTGTTCAAACTTCCCGCTATATCTAACCAAGATTTTTTGTTTGAACTCAATAAAAATTATCAGACATGACCTCTTGAGTATTATAAACAAGTGTGCAAAGTTTGAAGTCTTAGTCATGAGTATTGATGAAGTTAGAGCCTTTCATCTAATACAAGTATATTCAGCTCTCAAGCCAGACTGCGGCTTGACCGAACTGAGAAATTCAAAAAGTTAAACTGCAATAACTTTTTTATTTGTAGGAATTTTTTCATCTGGTAAAAAGCAATCTGTTCAGTTTATCAAAGTCTACTAGAAAATACTTTCACATCTTAGCTGGATGCAATATTTTTGGAAATTTTATTTTTTGACCCAATACATGATAAAAATGACACGTTATGTAATAGTATCATTGTATTATATCATTCTTAAAAAATTCAAAAGTGTCAAATTTATACTTTTCTGAAAGGCTATGATCTAACAATTAAAATGATTGCTCATTTATATTTCTAGTACCACTAGTTCTATAGATATGGGCAATAGAAAATGCCTCTATACAACATTTGAGACAGCCAAATTATCAAAGTGGCTAGATATGCATCATTCCCAAGTTAGGCTACCAGATGCTACTGGTGATCTAAAGTCTTAAATCTCAAAGTTTTGTTTCAAGAGAACTTCTGCTACTGCAATGATGCCATTTTGAGTAGAAATAAAGGTCCAGTTACTCATTATCCTCAGGAAATAGCTCCTTTTGCACTATTCACGTCTACCGCATACCTATGACAGGGGACACAAACAGGAATACATCCAAATTCCAGCCAGGAACCACTGAATGAAGTCTTAATAGCCCCAGTCCAGTTGATACTAGGTCTCAGTAGCCTTAGTCAAGCTATGTCATGACTTATTACACACAAGTACCTTGTGTCTTTCACACCACACTAAGCTGTTTTTAGGGGACTGCTCCAAGTGTAATTGTTGCTAGTACCAGTGTGCCGCAGTCGGTCACAAAAAGCTGATGAAACTGCTCCTTATTCCTTGTCAGTCACTGTACCACTAACCAGTACCTGGAAGAGAGTGAAAAACAGTTAATATTTGATATTGTGAAGATAAATATGAGTGCAACTTCAACAGAGAAACTGAATATTGGCACAAGCATGCAGGAATGCAATGCCGAGAACAGGTCCATCAACGTCTATCTGTGAAGAAATGATTACTTTACAGATAATGCAAATTACAGCCTTACATCCACAATTCATCCGCATAACAATGGTGTAGTGGAGAGAGCAAACAACTGCCAGTACATGAAAGTTCATCTCTCCGAATAAGCATCTCATTCCTTCGGTCAAATTCAAAGAAAATGAGGAATATAAAAACAAACCCTGCAAAATACTGATAAATATTAAGCACAACCTGCTGTCAAAGGACTTGAACACTTAAAGATATCTGCAATACAAGAAAACACATTCTACCAAGTCAATTCACTAGTTTGGACTTACTTGACCCTTGTCAATCAATATCCTTGGGTCATAATACAGATCATGGTCATTACAAATGTAGATGAAATTACCTCCCTTGAACTGTATTTTAGTATTACAACACATATGAACTGTGCAATCATGCAGAAAAATCCTATAAATAATTTCTAATTGTATAAAAGTGAAATAGATTAACCAAAACAGTGAACAAATCAATATCTGGCACTGAATTATGTCTTCAATCACTGCGGCTGACTTCAAATTCTATATGTGCTACACCAGATGCTTTGTAACGTTGATCTAAGTCTAAATTTTGAAAATATTATCATTTTTTATGTCATTTATGAATAAAAATTAATGAACTGTCAACTAAAAACATTTACTTAAGTCTTCACTTGTATTGAAAGAGTGTTTTCAGTGAAATTCCACAAGTTTCCAGTTACTGCGGCTGCCTGTATGAAAAATTCACAAGCTTAGTACATGTGAACTGACTGATTTCACAATAAAAACACTGTCATTGAACAATAAAAAGTCACCAGATACTACATATTTACACCTCAAAACATGAATGGGTGCATGGAACAGAAAACAGTTAACAATTTAATGCAAAATAGTAAATAAACACTGAAAATAACCTTGACCAGACTTGCCGGTCTTCCCGGACACCTATCATAAAGTAGAGGAAAACTGCCTTTGCCATCTCAAATACATGTCTAGTACTTTGCGAATACTTACAACCAAGCAGAAGACAGTCTAAAAAGACCCTCTGGCCTGAAAATTTCCTCCGGCTCAGACATTTCAGCCCATCAGTGTGGGCAATATCAGGTACAAAGATCAAATGCTCTGCAGTCAAATTCTGCGGTACATGACACAAGTCAAACTAAATCTATTCAACTGGGTCCAGCAATCAAATAAGGTGGCAGACAAAGTATCCCAGCTTACCGGTAAGTGTTATGTGCAGTGTTGCATCTACAAAGTTGGTCTTTGATTAATACCACACATCCCACCAACTGCTCACTGTGACAGCCCTGCCCAAATGTGGCATCTCTGAATTTCTGGAATTGATATTGCAAATGTTTTTCTGTATTTTTTTCTTTCAAATATCCATCAATTTAAACCCCCATATATAAACTTAGCTGCACTTGATACCAAAATTTATCTCTGGGCTAATTTTAAATGACATGCTAAAGTGAAAGTAGCCATTTCCCAGTTTTCAGAAAAATATTACATATTTTTATTATATAATATGAAATAATATAAAGAAAATTCATAATTATATATAATTTCTGCAATTCACATGTTCTTACAGCATCTGTCTGCACTGTGACCAAGTTTCATAAAGATATCTTTGAAAATAAACAAGTTATTCAATTTCAAACAAAATTACCACTGTTCAAACTTCCCGCTATATCAGGCCTCAGACCACAGTTATTTTTACTATATGTTCTATATAAACACTATGCCAGCTGGCAATTTCTCTGACATCCCAATCAAATAAAACTAACCTGTTCTGAATAATATCATCCAAGTGCAACATTTTAAGCTCCAGTAAACTATAGGTTGACCGGCATTTTTTTTCACCATTTCAGGTCAAAGTTCATGAGTATGAATAATCTCTGTAAATGGTCGGAACCATGCAAAATCACTACTGTAAACAAGCAGTCAAGTAATATTTTCTGACATAAAAACTTCAATAAAATTATCATTTTCATGCTATTTTAGGTCTTCTCTTCCAATAAATGCCCTTTATCCTATATC
>JAFMSR010002644.1:0-22000 GCA_022818135.1 Saxidomus purpurata
TGAAATTACGTTAGCGTGCTAATACATATTGTTGACTGTAAAAAATAGTAGTTATAATAAAAGCAGTTATAGATTAACTGAGTGCATTGAGGTGTAACTGTACTTTGGACTAATTTGGACTACATTGGTATTTAGGGTACACATTTGTCTACCTTTACAACGTGTAACGTCACTGTCACATTATGCCAAATCACTGTTTATTTTTACATACAAATAATTTTAATGACTAGTCTTTACTTTCAAATAATCTTTAACCAGCTATTACATTGCATAGATGAAATGCAAACACTAACGATTCCAATTAGAAAAGTATTGACTTACCCTTAAAGGAAGTTTTTTTAAACTGGTATGTACATTTACATGTATACAGGTGCATATCACATAACCCAGTTATCAAAATAAATACATGTTTTATTATAAAGTTAACAAACAATGCGGTTAAAGTTAGCTTGTTTACCTGGATATTCAACGATCCTTACAAAACATATTAATACCAAGCCTAGTGTTGATAGCTTACATTTTGTTTGCATTTAAAACATGTATTAGCTTTTAATTAATATGTATAGATTTAAGGTATGAGACGCCTAAATACATTTCCATAGACTTACACTATAAGGTTTTCTTCCGGTGCGACTAGTCAAAATCTCACCGACTGCTGAAATGAACTTTATTTTGTAGAATCATCCTAGTCCCACATAAAAATAACGAAATTTATGCATGTGATCCAATACTGTATGCCAGTAATTTGGAGCTGAATGACACCACCCCAATTTTTGCGGCAGTTTTATTGGTCACCGACCAAATATATCAGTATTTTCAAATACCAAATATTTTGATTATAATTTATATCCAGACTTTTTTCTCTTCATCTTTCATCAAGCGATTCTTTCAAAAGAATTGTTCTTGTACATCTCCTTAGTTTCAGCCAATCAGCAATCAAACACATAGTGTATGTCCGCATGTTCCCTAGATTCATGTTTTCACAGATTTAGGCTTCTCATACCTTAGAGTTATTCCTGGTAGTTACCGGGAGACAACCTTACACTTGTTTTATACAGATTTACGTTTGGGGTGATTTCCCTTCACTCACATAAAATGGTTAGCTTTTAAAAAAGCTAGAGAGCTGGAGAAGAAAGGCTAATAACTGACTGTATCAGACGTTTTTGTGTTAATATAAACGTAAGTCACTTCATTAATGTGTACATAACTATGTACATGTGCAGAGGAAATTTTGTTTGAAAAAGAAAAAAACTATAGCGCTTAAATTTCAACTCAATGTCCTCCATATTCGTATTTTGAAAGAATACTACATGTAATTAATATTTGTGACTGACATTCATATTCGGGTAAGGAAATGTAACTATGTGTCCGCTTATGTAGATGAAGCAAGGACGAGTTTCGTTTTTATATCAATGCATCCAATTGCTATGTGCAGAGCCAGATACGAGATACCACGATTGAAGTATTGCAATTTTGACGTGAACGGCCACTCATATACATGTACATCAAAACTGTATTTCAGTTATTTTTCACAGGCAGACAGTTTTACTGACCATCGTTCTGGGGAGATAGGAACAAGTACTACAACACGATCTACCGTAAGAAACTGTCAGATTTTTTTCACAGAAATAAACATGGCGAAGTGCAAAGCTCGGACCCATGAAAGGTAGTGATGTCAAGTTAGCGACTCTAACCACTGGGTCACGAAAGCAGTATGTAGGTCAGACAACGATTGTATTGAAAAGAAATAACTATATATATATAACTACCAAAGATTCTAGATTTACATTATGTTTTGCAGCATGGTGGCTTTAAATACAAAAAAGAACCGGTATGTATATTCTTATTAACCCACCTGTGGCAGCACCAAAGGCTACAACTGCAACCAGAAATAGCGATAATCGGCACATCTAAAATAGAAAGAAAGACATTTGATTGCATTATATAAAACGATTTAAGTTATTTTACTTTGTGAAGTCTTTTTAAGTCTCTGATGATTTGTGAACCTTTTTTATCCTGCATAATCCGAATGGTGTCAATAGTTCAAGTCGTTCTCAGTAATGTGACAAAGCTAGAAGGGAGCCGAATACTTCTTTGTTCACCTCTTGCATTAAGTATTGACTTATATGGTCTTTTAAGAAACAACATTTTTTCGACAATGTACATCAACACGATATACCGCAGTATGCGGCACAGAATGTGATTTTGACGCATGCGCAGTACATGAATAAGCCATAGACTGCGTCAAATGCACATCTTGCTAGCAACATATGACTTTTACGTACAGCATTTGAACACACGTTCAAGCCTATAATAGAAGTATTTACATCAAACAACCTAGCCAATAAATGTCAACTGATAGTTCTTGCAGTTTATTATATCAACCAGACAATAATAATCCAGAATTCTATCCTTTAATGTCATACTTATGTCAGAGTTGAAACAAGTCGACGTATGTACCTTCGTTATTGGAAACGATCTCATTACAAGTGTCAAGAATGTTAGAATTATGAGTTATTCTAGTAAAAGTATTTCAACATTAAAAAACCACAAGTAACGAAAGTTTTGAAATATCTTTTTAATTTAGTATTGCAGCTATTATTAGAGCTACAGTTCCTTTTGGTCTTCTCTTAATCATCATTTAGAGATAAATATCGACCCTGCATGCTTAATTGACTGTTATATCAGGGATTACGTTCCTAATTTTTCAATGCAAATCAAAGTATGTATTTTTGCAGATAGCCGTGACGTACGCAGTCTGAGACGACGCAGTCTGAGATTTTAATGCAACTACGTGCAAAAGTCAGATACTGTGCCAAACACAGGTACATTTGTACTTTGCGTGTTGCAAAGACCCCAAGCGCTCTGCTACAACCCGCTGACCCATTGATACAAGCCTTGTACATGTACCATGTGACACGTTTATATGCATGTACGCTTCAGATATCTTATCTGATTAAACGTGCACCCTATTCTACATGTACATATATGGCGTTTTACGTAAAACACTGAGTGGCCTCGGAACATCCGGAAAATAATACAAACAAGTTATATCTTTTAAAAAAAAGATGGTCGACGTAGGTGACGTAATAAACACATTTTGTGTTTCAGAAGGCTCCCGGGCAGTACACTGCTTATTCCGGTACCGAAACGCTAGCCAATAATCAATGACGCTAGATGTCCGGTCCCGGACAACACCTCGTTGAATACAAAAGTTGATCTTCGTACTGTCCAGAAACCTTGACATAACGTGTTCTGTTTTTTCTTTTTTTGCAACATGATTTATTATAAATAACTATAATATAAAAAAATATACACATTTTGTGTTTCAGAAGGCTCCCGGGCAGTACACTGCTTATTCCGGTACCGAAACGCTAGCCAATAATTTGCAGATTCTGATTGGTCACATTATAACGAAGTTGGTTAGCGACGCGTCCATACCAACGGAAGTTCAAATCAAAAGTATACGACTACGTCGAAAAAATAGTGTATGAATCAAATTTGTTAAATAAGAAAATTTAAACAAAAATAAAATACATGCATAACGAAATGAATTCAAAAAAATTACGTACCTTTAAATTCCAACTGTCTACTGGATTTGGCTGTCTCTTACGGGACACAGAGATAATGACTTTGCAATAGGACAGTCTGGAGGTCTTGTACGCCTTTATCTACAAATGTTGAACACTATCTGACCCTTGTTACAAATTTTTGACAAATATAGTTGAATATATAATCCTTGTTTAAAATGAAGTGATTACTTAGCTCAATGAGGAATATTTCAAGTTTTGATCTAAATTTCTCGGGCTTTCAAAAATTATCCGTAGTTTGATTAATGGGGTTGTATTAATCTCCCTACCAGGTTATACCCTTATTAATCAGGCTTTCCGTGACACATCCAGGTTACCGAAAGAAGGCCTTGGTCTGCCGAAACACAAGACTGTTAAAAAAAGAGGTTTTTCTCTGATAATCTTGCATTAATGTAGTGATAACTGGAAAGAATGCGTAATGACTTCAATGTTTCTAAATGCTGAAAGATTTCAGACTTTGTATGTTCAAAGCCAAAAACAAAAATCCTAAGAATTTAGTCGGCAAATGCAGTCATTGGTCATCATATGTGACTGTTCCCAATGAGCGTATCTGAAGCGAAATTATCAATCAGTATTAAAACAGTAGAAATTAGTGGATATTATCACTACAAGGGTCATACATGAAATATGTGTCTGACATGGCTTCTGTGTTATTGTTTCTGACCTTCCTCGCCTCACTCTTAGACAACAACATTATCGTAAGATCAACGTTATCAGCGGAAGTGGGCGACCATCAAAGCAGACTATATAGCTAAATAGAAAATGTTTTCGTCCAGTTCCATCCACCAGCGTATTTACTGAAACAGAAAGGAAACAATATGATACTGAGATACAAACATTTTGAGTGTGCAAAATTAATTATACCTTAATGTGTCATTTCTCCAGTATAAAATAATAAGTTTACGGATAGACAAATGATAAAGGACTGTGTTTAAAACAATTTTGACTTGTATCTTTTTAAAATTTATTTCGCTACTCCATGAAAAGGCACCGTCAGAAAGCGTTTTTGTGTTGTTGTTTAGCTCACCTGGTACAAAGTGCCAGAGTGAGCTATTAGGATCGCATTCCGTCCGTCCGTCCACCATTTCCTTCAAACAACATCTCCTCTGAAACCACGGGGCCAATGTTGATGAAACTTTGCAGGGATGTTTCTTGCATGAAGCTCTATCAAAGTTGTTCAAAGAATTCCATTCCACACTGTAAAAACGGACGTTTCGTTTTTAAACACTTTTTGAAACACTTCTCCTGTTACACTTTTAAAACACGTTCAAAACGAAACGCGTCACATGTTCACTTTTGAAACACACACTGTTTTCGATGAAACACTAGTGTTCCATCTTGGAACGTGTTCACGTGTTCCAAATGAAACATGTGACACGTTTCAAAGCAGAACACTTCCTCTGTTACACTTTTAAAACACGTGAACACGTAAAGTAAACATGGTAGGTGTTTCAAACTGCAACACGTGGCATGTTTCAAAGCTGAAGTGTGCTGTTTTACAACACCTAAAAATCTATATAGCTAAACATGTCACATGTTTCAATTTTATTCCAGCATTGCCAATTTGGATTGATACCAAAGAAATGACAACTACTCCTAAAACAAAACATTTATTTATTAATGATATAAATTACTAGATCAGTTATCACAGACATACTAGCATCTTATTAATACAAATTGAACAAAACAAAGAACAATTACATTTAAATATGCTTTACTATAAAAACAAACAAAAAAGGAAATCATTGCAAACGATGGATGCACCCTGAGATACTGCACCCCCCCCCGGAATTATATTTAAAGTAGAACAAAAGTTCCCCTCAAGAGTTTTCAAGTTATGCCGCAGACAAGAAATTCTAATAAAGGGAGACAATTCAACTAATTAAGAAAGTAGTCATGGTTCTTGCACACTGCACCTCCTCTTTATGCCCTCTATCATTGTGTGAAATATCAACTACATCCCTTGAATAGTACTCAATGTATGTTCCAGACAGACAGGCATAATAACAAGAGCTGTCAGTAGGACAGCGCGCTCAACTTTTTCAGTGCTTGCCAATAAAACAAAACTGGCAGTAAAAGGCAAAACAAGGTTCTGTAAAAACAAGGGCCATAAGTAGCAAGATTCATCAAACTTGATTGTTTGATATCCCTGAATACTGCAGCAAAGTTTTTAATTAATACTTAAAAGTGATTAATGATATATAGTGCCAGTTGCACACAAGACTTTAACTAGGAATTTCTATGTACAACTCATAAAACATTTTCACAGAGCTATCTTCTCTTGCTTACAGATAGGTGTCATGAAGGTTCATTAGTTTTCCAACTTTCAAAGCAATATCTCAAATGGTTAAGTCAACTAGTGGACAAGAATGAAAATTAACCGAGTTTCTAAGTCGGTTAATGGGCTATAATTAAAATGGAATCCTTGACAGAGTTACATTCTCCTGTCTTCATTTGGGGATCATGATGGCAAACAAGTATTCCAACTTTCACAGTAAAATCTTAAACAGTTCAGTCGAAAAGTGGACTGGTACGAAAAACTTAACCGAGATTCTAAGTCAATAAAGAGCCTTAATTTTCAAAAGTTTATTGACAGAGTTACCTTCTCTAGCATACAGATGGGGGTAATGATGCAAACAAGTATTCCAAGTTTCGCAGCAATATCTCAAAGGGTTATTAATTCAATAAGTGGATTTTACCAATATTCATTGTATTTTCTAAGTCACAAAAGGGCCATAATTCTGACAAAAACCTTCAGAGTTGTGTACTCTTGTCTGTGGATGGAAGTAATGATGGTAAACAAGTATGAGAAGTTTCAAAGCAATATCTATAATGGTTTTGAAATAAAGTGGGATGGTACGAAAAACTTAACCGAGTTCAATGCACTTTCTAAGTAAAAAAGGGCCATAATTCTGACAAAAACCCTGACAGTTATCTTCTCTTTTCTGTTGATGGAGGTTATGATGGTTAACAAGTATTGTAATTTGCAAAGCATTACCTCTAATGGTTTTGAAATAAAGTGGGGTGTTATGAAAAACTTAACCGAGGTGTAACACAAACGCCTCAGCGAGTATGATAGCTCCCCTTTCCTCGAAAAGTCGAGCTAAAAAAGGGAGACAAGCAAATTCAGTGAATTTATACCCGTCCCCCCCCAGTTACCCGAGTGATACAAAACCCATTTATTTATACATTTATGTAATTTCTTTGAAATTACAAGTTTAAGAGTTAATTACAAATTATCTGTAATAAGGAAGAAATCTATTCAAGCTTGCAGTATAGGATTTGCACATCTCCATGCCTATTTTCTAATCTCACCGTTAACAGTTCGAAATATGTCAGCAAGATTTCTTTCAGCTATTATTTACACCTATCAAGTTTTTGGATGAAAATGGCATCAAATGGACAGAGAAATCACATTTCTCATATATTCAACAGTTATAAATTCCCTTCAGTTTAAAATCTGTAGACTTAAATTTTACATTCCGTCTATCCCATGATCATTTGTGAGTCAATATTGATAAACCTCATTTTTTAATCTCTGCAGTCATCAGTTTCAGAAACTGTATGAAACCATACATGTCTTGTGTCCCTCATATTGTTGTTGAAAAACTGTCTGCTGCAAATAGAGATAGTCCAAGTCTCTGAGGTAATACATCCCCAGCAGAACCAGCATGGCCTCTACTGTTTCTGCAGTATCCGGGAGAATGTACACACTGTCGCACACAATAGCCATGTTAACTATCTCCTCCTCCTTGGTGATGGCAATCAACTTTGGTGCAGACTTGTGGGCTGAAGAAAGAAGTCATTCCACCTTCTCACCTCCAAACTGAAAGATATGTCAATAAATAACAAGAGGTATCCTTCAGTAACCTTCTCGACTATAAGAATGCTTGACAAGAAAAAACTATGTCAGTAAATGAACAAGGATTCCCAACATTGCTATAACTGTGCCAATGTTGAAATGAAAATATTCAATAATTTCCAAGATATTTTCCTGGTATTTTTTAATAATTAAAGGGAAGATAATTAAGAAATTATTTAAGATAGACCCTTATGTAGGCAGTCTGATCTTCATCTACACTGGTCGAAATTGATTATTTAGCATTGTGGCTGTTCTAGGTAAGGTTGCTTTGTGGGCATACTGAATACTTAATAGGACAAAATTAATATTTTGGGCTATTGGGCACCCTCTAGTTAGCAAATATGCTGCTTATTCAACATGTCCAAGTATAACGTACTTTAACTATCTGAACAATAGACTTTGTCTTCAGACCTGTCCTTGTCTATAGATTGTTTCTGATTTCAAGGCTTTCAGCACTGCCAAATCTGTTTAATCCTGAAAGGCGAAGAATAATTCATATAATTTTATAATGAGTGGAATTTCTTTCATTTAGTTTTAATAATAATATACTGATTCATTTATTATCAATTGCGAAACAAGTTCTTACAACTTATATTAATCGCTCTCGAGATTCATTCCAGATGGAATCAACCTCAAAGAGAGAGAGGCAATGTGGAATTATTTGTGTTTTGCCTAAGGACATTACCGAAATGGCAATGGTAGGGATCAAACCCGGGGCCCTTCGATCCTGAGGTGAATGCGCTACCACTGCTGCTCCACATTTCTACAGCCTGTCAAAGCCAGGCCCAAAAGAAAGATGGCCATGCAATGCAATACAATATTAATTTAATGTCAGAAAAGGATTAAACATGCAACACAACACAAGCTATGTATAGCTTTAGACCGACAAAATGCAAGTTAGGCCTGTCCATCGAATCTATGGTCTCAGTCTGTAAACAAAATCAATCTCAACTAGACACAACGTCACAATGTTGTTACAGTATGTACTATACTGCTATTGTATGCGAGCGTGTTATTGATTTATTTTACACACTGATTGTCAAAATAAATTTATTCTAGAAGTTTACTGGTGTATAAACTGTCAGAAAGTGAACACATTCTCGGCTTCGCAGTGACGTCATACTGACCAGTTCACCAATCTAATTATTAGATCGCATTCATTCCTTCATTCGGTAAAAGATTAAAAGGTGATAGCTCACTCTTTAACGTAAGTTTGAATTTATTTAAAACAAAACAGTAAGGCCTAAGGGTGTAACGATATACCATTGAACGGTACATTGAATTAATTGGGACCCGGTACGGATTACAATACAACGCATTGCTTGTACGGTACAGCACGGCGTATTCCCATTTTCTAATTCAAGAGAAGTAAAAATCAACAAATCAGCTGAATTGAAATTGCTACCGGCGTCGTACAAATAAAAACTATGCAATCATTTTGGATTCAAGACTGTCAATAACAACGGCGTTACAACAACAATTAAAGATTTAACAACCTGCCGACATTGTTTTGTTGATGTGTCATATAAATCTGGCAACACTTCCAATATGGCAAAGCACATAAAACGGCATTATCCTAACATTTTTGAGAAATCTGACTTTACTCGTCCGAGCAAAAAAGAAACGGCAAGCTCCTCAACAACTTGTGCAACAGGACAATTACGACTCCAGGATGTAACACAAAGGACGTTGCCCTTTTCGTCTTCACGGGCACTTGCAATAACGAAGGCCGTAGGTCATTTAGTGTAGTTGAAACCCCAGGATTTAAGAATATGATAGTTCTTGAGCCAAAATACGATGTGCCTTCAAGAGTAGAGTTGTAATAAAGTTTAAATGGTTTACATGTATACTGTTTTTTCATCTTAAACTATGTATTGAGATACATATTGTATCATACACTTTGTACCACATTACGTATCGAATCCCAAGGTGAGCATATCGTTGCACCCTTACAAAACAGAACGCTTAACTTCATAAATGTTTTCGAAGTTCAATGCTATGATTATAAGCTAATTTCTTTCATGGATGTTTTACATTTAAAACTAAAAATGTATAGAGACCAGCGAGCGATGAAATTTCCCGAATATATTCACCTGTTTCTGCAAATTAGGCCATTACATTCCAACAGTTCATCAATGAACCGCAGAAAAATAAGATTCAAATAAATAACGTTTGGGATAAAAGTTAAATTATTATTCATTATCCTACTTACAATGCATGGGAACTTTTCCAAGATTGGCTGGTCACTTTGCACAGTTGCAGGCAATTGCTGTATCCACGGTCTCTTGTGGGGGGGATGTGGCCTTCATGTGTGTGTGATGTTTGGCTCTTCCTTCTCAATTTCCACATTTTTTAAACTCGACCAAAGCTCGCAATCTGGCAAAACGGTGGGTGGGGAAATTCTATTTTCAACTAAACATGCAGAGTTCCTCTGTACAATATGTTTTCCCTATATCAGTGGATTCGAACTTTGAATTATGATTTATTCAATCTCTTGCAACTGTTTTCTTCAATATTTGGGACAAAATAATAAAAATTGTTTTGTTTACACGTTCGGTTTTACCGCCAAAAATCTCGTGTGAAAGAGATTATTTCACCAATAATATTTTTGGTCTTTTTTTGTTTTCTTTAAAGCAATCCAACCATTTTCTTTAATTAGTTAAATAGGACAACAATACAACATGAAGACATTGTTGATTTAGTGCATTGTAACAATTTCATGAAAACAATTAATGATTCAGGATTTAGAGATTAATAGGTGTTTTCGATTGACACGCTTTTAGTGTTCCAAATCGTTCGCCTTGAAAACACCCGTGTTACAAAATGAAACAGCTCCGATTACTTCGAGGCTCCGGGTTCGAATCTCCGATGGAGAAATCTTTAACTAAATCTTACAGCTGGATTATCACGTTTAAAAGTCATTTAACGCTAACATAGCGGAAACATAATATAAACGCTAGGCAAACACTAGCGTTTCATATTTAAACGCAAGCCGTTTCAATACCGCACACCCCCGTTTCAGTATACCAAACGAACACATTGTGTTTCAAAATTGCACACCATGAGAACACCACCGTTTAAAAAATGAACGCCCTTGAAACGCGTCACATGTTACCAGTTTTTACAGTGTGCATGCAGAACTCTGGTAGGAAAAACTTAAAAAATCTTCTTGTCTGAAAGCACAAGGCCTAGAGCTTAGATATTTGGCATGTAGCATTGTCTAGTGGACCTCTACCAAGATTATTCAAATTATGACCCCCGGGTCAAAATTGACCCTGCGCGGGTGGTCACTTAGTTTTTCAAAGGGTTTATATAGGAAAAACTTTAAAAATCTTCTTCTCTGAAACCACAAGGCCTAGAGCTTAGATATTTGACATGTAGCATTGTCTAGTGGACCTCTACCAAGATTGTTCAAATTATGACCCCGGGGTCAAAATTGACCCTGTATGGGGGAGTCACTTAGTTTTACATAGGCTTATATAGGAAAAACTTTTAAAATCTTCTTCTCTGAAACCACTAGGCCTAGAGCTTAGATATTTGGCACGTAGCATTGGCTAGTGGACCTCTACCAAGATTGTTCAAACTATGACCCCCGGGTCAAAATTGACCCTGCACGGGGGGTCACTTAGTTTTACATAGGCTTATATAGGGAAAACTTAAAGAAATATTCTTCTCTGAAACCACAAGGCCTAGAGCTTAGATATTTGGCATGTAGCATTTGCTAGTGGACCTGTAGCAAGATTGTTCAGATCATGACCCTCGGGCCAAATTGACCCCACCGGGGGGTCACTTGGTTTTGCATAGGCTTATATAGGAAAAACTTATAAAATCTTCTCTGAAGCCACAAAGCCTAGAGATTAGATATTTGGCATGTAAAAATGCCTATTGGACTTCTACCAAAATTGTTCAAATCATGACCCCCAGGTCAAAATTGACCCTTCCCGGGGGGGGGAGGGGGGTGGGAAGAGGGAGGTGAATTGATTTGAACATGAGCCCTTGTATTATAGCCAATGGTAGTCAGGTGAGCGATATAGGGCCATCATGGCCCTCTTGTTTCTTTTAATTAGATTTTTTGGCAATATAATTGAAAATACTGTGCTTTATTCACAGTATTTACTTTCAACTACTTCCGATTTAATAACAAAGGAAAGTTTTTCCTACAAATAAATATCGATTGTGGTGGTGAGACATATATTTTGGTAAAGAAAGTGTACAGCACTTTAGTTATATAATTAACTTTTATTTACAATCAGTTCACCATGATTTATTAACAAATGTAGAGATGCTCAAACTGATCATAGTACTTCAATCTGCTAATGGTAAATGATAACGCCTCTGTGACCAGTGCACATCATGCTCTATAATTCTACATGTAAGTATATCCTTGACCCTTTCTGCACGACGATCTTGCTTATCATGGAATATTTGTATATGGTCAATACAAATAGTTCTCTTTTTGATAGAAGTCACTGCCGATACAATGTTCAGCGTGCCCATTTTTAACCTTTGGCCTTTGGTCTCTTATTCTACAGCCAAACACTCCGTCTCATCATGGTGAACTCTTAGATAGATATTCTGACACACGAGGACATTAAAGCTTGTATAAGGTCCATTTGGATATATAGCATTTTATACTTACCTTGCCTATTTGGTCCTTACTCATGTGTGCCACGCGCGTCTCATTGTGGTGAATATTTTAGCCATTTTATTTTACATTAACCAATGCATGTGGTCAATATTTCCGTGCGGAGTAACGAAGTGCATGCATCGCGATGAAAGTCATGTGATTCAAATTACACAAAGTGGGAGTTGGGGAGACACGCGTATCCAAATAAAAAGCTTTGAAGAAAAATATTTCTAGATTAGATGTATGACATATTTGCTAATAGATGATTTACTCAAGGGAAGTGTAGTTTCCATTTATAGGAAGGACGTAAATGTAATATAATCGCCTTAAAGCTCACGGAACGTCCCTAAACGCGTCATGTGCCCACGCAAACTCATATGAGAATAGGAGTCTATACAACAGCTTTACGTTTCAATAAAACAAACGGCTTGTTTGAAACTTTAGATAAGGGTTTTTGACTGTTGTACATACAGTCATGTCATACATTGTATGAACAAAAGTCCACAGAATGACTCTCAAACAAAAAGGAAAGTGACATATAATCACCAGGAACAGACACATTGTTAGATGTGCGTATTATTTAAACAAGTGTCGTCTGGTCATTCCTTCTTTGTGTAAAACTCTTAGACGATAAAGAAGCCTTCGACTATACAGACAACAGAGAAAGCAAAACATTCAGACATGTACAAAGAAACATCAATCCGCCAACTATAATGAGAAAAGGCATAACAGAAAATTTATCTGCAGCCTTTTCATGTAATTGAAGGATTTGAGGATTCATTCTTCTTCGTGAAAGTCTGGTGGTTGGTGAGTGCGGTATGTAAAGGTGTTCAGGGATTATGTTAAGTACATAAGCTTTCCAAATATCGCAACAATTTCGGCAAGGGCATCCCAGATCGAAAAAGTACACTGTAAAACATTTCCGTTGAATTCACCGTATATGGGCTGACAGCTAGTTTCCAGTTCTTTCACCGTAATTTGTTACGATCAACCGTAAATGGCAACAGGAAATTACAGTACAAAAACATGCAGCTGGGCCCAGTCCTTGTAGAGCATGCACTTTCTATTTTGGTAAACCAAAATCAAGGTGAACAAGAATATTTGTGTGAAAGTTGGTGACTCTGCACTTACAGAAGGGTCAGTGGTGCCAAATTTTACACCACGTGCCTCCGAGTGAATTTCATGCGTACCCCATAATATGTTTCTTACACGGGAAATCCCCGTAATCTATGAAGCTATATTCATCCTTGCATACCAGATCGGGATTTCTTGCATACCAGATCGGGATATCTGATGTATTTATTGTCGGGCGCATACACCGTATTTTGTCCATATAAGGTAATGTGTAGTGGTCAGTAGTTTTGGCGGTAAGTTTACACGAGTATTTTGCGTTTTATTGAAGTAGCCATTCGAGGTTCTTTCGTCAAGCCGTCAACTAGTAAAATTTGCAAAGTTGTTTTTGGACATTATGTCGGATTCGCTCGAGGAAATTAAAAGCTATTTCCAAAATTACTTCGATACAAAGTTCACGGAATTTAAAAATGACATATCTAGACCGGCGAGCGCTGAATCAATCCCGGCAGTAAAACCCGCAACCGTTAGTTCTAAAGGATATCAAAAGCAGTTCTTGACTACTCCGTTACTGAATTGTGAAGTTGATGACATTTGTGCTCAGCTCACAAGGAAACTTAACCACCGCAACAAGATCATCAGGCTAGCCGACAAATCGCCAGCCGGTTGGTTAACCGTCTCTCAGTACGAACAGGACGATCTCGCCAGCGACGAGGAAGACAGCAAAAAGATAAAAAGGCAGAAAAGTCAGCTTTGTCTATTTTGAAGGAACGCGATGAGAAACGAAAGACAGATAAGAGACAATTCACATCTTCACGTTATTCTCCTTATTCTCCAAGTTCCTGTTGCTTCCGGAAGCTCTCTCAGGCCACCATTTGGCGCACAAGCACAGGGTAATTTTCGAACCTTCTCGTACAGTATGCAGTGGCGTCCGAGATTCATTTCCGGTCCAAGACCCAGCGACCAATGTTTTGCCTGTGGAAAGTTCGGCCATTACCGATCAAACTGCCCTCACGACATCTTCAATCAGAAACTCCAGCCCGACGTTAAATCCGTCTCGGACGATTCCTTGTCCAGAAAGCAGTGATCAGCATAAAACGTCAGACATTAACGAGTTCAAAGTTGAGTATTCCTTTAACTTTCAAACTTTTTACGATCATAAAGAATATTTCGAAATCCAAGAAAAATTGTATTCACCCTCAACATCTGTAAAGGGCAGACTCAAGCAGAATTTAAATTTTTGGCAAGAAATCAGAGCAAGTAGTTATATTGTTGACGTAATTAAAAACGGATACAGAATTCATTTTATTCATACCCCCGAATCGGTTAATTTAAAAACCAACAAATCCGCCAGAGAAAACATGCCATTTGTTTTGGATGCAATTTCGGAATTATTAGATACAGGGCGAATTTTAGAGGTTCCTTTTGAACCTTTAGTAGTCAATCTGCTAACAGTATCCATAAATCGTTCTGGAAAGAAAAGGTTGATACTTGATTTAAGGCACGTAAATAAGTATCTTTGGAAGGAAAAATGCGTTTCGAGGACGTGAAACTCGGTTTAGAATATATAGAATCTACGAAAATGGGGAGATACATGTTTAAATTTGATTTAACGTCCGAATATCATCATATAGATATCGCATCAGAGCACCAAACTTTTCTGGGTTTTTCTATGATGCAAAACAACACGGTTAAATATTACGTTTTTACTGTGTTGCCTTTCGGCTTATGCTCAGCAGGATTGATTTTCACAAAAGTTTTGAGAGAGCTTGTCAAACACTGGAGATCTCATGGCATTAAAATTATAGTCTATTTAGACGATGGTTGGTCAGTTAACTCGTCTTTCTATCAAACACTTACAGACTCAGATTTCGTTAGGATCACATTGCATAAGTCCGGCTTTCTTGCAAACGATAAAAAGTCTGTTTGGGTCCCAGTTCAAATCATAACGTGGCTCGGCCACGTTTTTTATCTAAAGTCCGGTGTACTCAAAATCTCCTCAGAGAGGGTTCAGAATTTAAAACAAGAAATTGCAGCTTTAAATTCGAATCTTGACAGAGTTACTCCCCGTAGATTGGCAAAAGTTGCTGGTATGTTAGCCTCAATGCATTTTGTGTTAGGTAAACTTGCACGTTTAATGACCAGGTCTATTCATGATAAAGTCATTACCGACAGGCACTGGGATTCCATACTTGTTATTGCAGAGGATTCTTCAGAGCTCAGGGAGTTAAATTTCTGGTTGCACAACTTAACTGCAGGGATTTATTTCCAGTTACAAAAACTTCAATTCCCGTTTATTCTGATGCTAGCGATGTCGCTTGTGCAAGTTTCTCGCCTCGCTTTGCTAAAGGTGTTGCTCATAGAGAATGGTCGGACGATGAAAAAGTTAGAAGCTCGCATTGTCTCCAATTTTATTAAATATAAGAGTTCAGTGGTTCTCTGACAATAAAAACTGCGAAATCAGTATTCAGTCGGGTAGTTCTAAGCCAGATTTACAAGCGTTAGCCTTGTCTATCTTTAATTACTGTAAGGAAAGCAAAATAAATCTTTCCATTCAATGGATTCCTCGTTCTGAAAACGAAACCGCAGAGGATCGTAGATTTAGATGACTGGGGCGTTTCCAAAGATTTTTTTGCATTCATAGATAAAAAGTGGGGTCCCTTCACAATAGACAGGTTTGCAAATCAAGATAACAGAAAAGTTTTCTGCATGCATTTTTATTTCGAAGCACTTGCACGGGATATTTTATTTTGTTTCACATTTTACTTTGTCTCGAGTGAAAGGCAAGCATTCGCTTCGCTGAAATTAGTGTCATTTTATAGGTGTCAACATAGAGTTTCTTCCAGATTCAAAATAAACAGACAAAAGCAGGTTGTATTATCCCTCGAATCTTCTGTCTTTCATTTCACCCCGAAGATATAAACTTATTATTACATTAACCCAAAAGAGAAGAAAAAACACGCAAGGTTTGATCGGTGTGCAGAGTATTAAATGACACCATCTGTAAAATTTAACAGTTATTATTCTACTGCAGAAATGGAAAAGATTTTTTCCGCATTAAATCCTTATTTCTTCAAAAATGTTAATTATAAATTCAAGCAATGTGGACGGTGGTCAAATCCAGCTGTAATTTTGAAGGAAAAATGCATTTTGACCATATGGTTTTAAACTGAAAAACCACATTCTTTTTACGACATTCAACATCAAGCGTTTATTAGAGATGTAAAATCTATTGATATTCTGCTATTTCTCAACTTAAAAAAGCCTACAGAATTGTAATGTCAGTTTTTATCAGATCAGGAATAACTAATTTGGAAATAAAAAAGTCGACGTACTATTTAACGCGGACGCCTATTTACGTTTAAAATGCACACCATGCTTTTGCAACATATTTGCCGTGTGCGTCTGTACTTTAAAATGCAGGTCTACAATTTTCTACAATTCTCACGAGCAAACATTACGCACGTGTAAAGGGATCAGCCGAATAAGAAACATCAAGTGCACACTAGATTCATTCCCATTATCATGTCAAAATTCACGAATGTTGTAGCTTTTGGATTAATCTGTGACTATTGTCAACAATTACTTCCAATACATTTTATTTTCAACATCCGTTATTTTACATTAGATTCATTAATGACTGAACATGTGACTGTAACGAAGAAGTGCTCTCTAGTTAAATCATTATTATTATTTTCATCATCATTATTTCTATTATTATTTTTTTTTTATTAATTGCGATTAATGTGAATGATAATGTTGAATGTTCTTTATCTTCTGTTAGAAATGGTAAAATTTAAGCAGAAGATTTTCCCCTTTACGCGTAAAAGTAACACGTCAAGTTCAATATCTCCCTTAGGCAATATTTAGATGCAATCGATAATCAATGATTTATGACCCTGTCCGTTATTTCCGGATATTACCGAACCGTAGTTGTTTCCGTTAACTTCTAATCCCCGATACTTATCGATTGTCGGCTGATATAGCGCTTGACACTTTTTCTGCCGTATGGATTCTATTGATTTAGTCGATATATTTTGTCATGCTTTTAGAACCATCAAGCGGCATGTACGTTAAGTAATAGATACAGTACGAGTTTTGCTGTAAAAGTGTCTTCTTACAACCGTAAGAAGTATACTTTATACACAAGCGCAACCGAATTGTCCGAGGCGAAGCCGAGGACAATTTGGTTGCGCTTGTGTATAAAATATACTTCTTACGGTTGTAAGATGACACTTTTACAGCAAAACGAGTACATGTATCTGACTTATACGACGTTTGATTAGCAAACATGATTCTTGGAACATTTCTTGCAGGATGTATTGAATTTGTGTGAAAAAAGAACTTTATTAATTCATTTTTATACGTATAAATCAGTGCTGAACCTACAGGTAATATAGTATCGGCCTAATCTGTTTTGTTTGTTTAAATGTAATTTTTGCACGGGGAATCCGCCCTTGTTTAAGCGGCACTACAAATGAAGTGGTTGTGCTTACACCATCAAATAAACGATATATTCGAAGGAAAAGGCGAATTCTTCCTTAGTATGTTTTAGTAAATTAAGAATATTTGGAAAGCAAGTGTGCGCTTGCAGGCATAGAAGATTACTTCACGGGCCACTCTTAAAAGGTAAATTATATACATTTAAAATGCGCTATGCATGTACGTTTGCCTCCGTTATCGAGTGGATCGAGTCGCTGACTTTAAATCACTATGACCACTAAGATTAAGGGTCATCAGTTCGAGACCTGCTACCCACCATGTATCTTCATGCGAGAAATTTAGCAGTTTCTTGCGGAGAATAGGAAACTGGTTCTTCCCCTAAGGGATAGTTGGGTAAACTCTGTCCTATAATGTGCAAAGTCATTGTATTGCTATACAAACTTTGACTTTTACAAATGTATTTTTGAGAAAGTAAAATCATACGAATTTGAACGAAAACATATATTCAAAACATCAGAACTTGCCTTGATTGTCAACATAAATTTTTCCGTCAACCTATGGAATGAACGGAATTGGTTGTATGTTACCACAACGCCACAACTGATATTTACTTATTTGTTATCAGACTAAGTAATGACGACGACAGTTTATTAAGGATAATGTGATAGTGATGTGATAGATATATGCGTACACAAAAGTTTACGACAATATCATGCGTGCAAGTAAAGATATAATCGTTAAGTTATCCAATGAATTTTCACAAAACATTGGACTTTGGATTTCTGTCAATTTGTGTGACGTTTTTAACTACTGTTCGTTTTACTCGTTTGTATTAATATCTGCATACAAACGTTTTCTGGTACAAATATGTTTCTGGCGATAACTAGGTAACATCTTTGTATTTCCACTTCAAAATAAGGCAAAAAAAGTTCCATTCCGTTCTCCCAGCCGACATTTTATCTTTTACCCTAATATTTATATAGGTGTTCAGTTTCTACTTTTTTATAAAGCCACTTTCAATACTGGTTCAAGTGACGTTTCAGTCTTCTAAAAATATCTGACGTAACGAATCCGATGAGTTGTGTGCTAAAACTGGTCTCCAGCAGGTATATTAGAAATGCATGTAGTCTAATAACGCCTTTTTCAAACGAAAAGAATAATCTTACAACTAATATTACATTTTACATAGATTTTAATTTTCAGAGTAGCGACATAAGCATTTCTAGCACTCTTGCTAATCGCTATCAATAAAAGCACGTGCAAAGCATGCGGTTATAACAAAATTATTTGTATATACAAACGTGTACAAAGTGTCCTCTTACAACCGTAAGAGGACACTTATTGAATAGCTTTGCTGGGGGTAAAGTCGTATAAAGACAATTGAACAGGAATGTGGGGTATTCACCACAGGGGTCCAGTCAGCCATGCCAATTCACAGCGAATTCACAGTAGATGTCAATTGACCTTACGCCAGGAGAGTCATAGCCACGCCCACTGAAATAAAGGGACACTACCCCTGCGAAGTCCGACAAACACAGGAAACGCTCATACAAATCTCTACTGAACTAAGTCTGAAATCATTTGTTTTATTTATATATTCGATAATATTTAGCTGTCCTATGATCCTTTTGATGATTTCAAAATTTTTTTTTAAAAAACCCATAAAGTTTACTTTGTGTGAATTTATTTCAAAAGGATTACTATTATCCAAAACGTGTGCAGCATTCTGTTAACAGATTAAGGCTAGTTATTTGCAGACGCGTTGCAATCATTTGTTTTGTCATGAAATTGAAATGTTATTTTAATTAGCGCCATAAAATCAGTTATATCATACTTACGGTAGCATTATTATGTCCGCTGTGCATTAATTATCAAATACTCTACAAAGAGGCGTTAACTGAAAAGCTCTTAAAGATTAGATATCGATAAGCATTAAACATGTGTCGTCAGTAAACGTATCTGTGTGACCATGGTTCGTGGGAGACTTAACTTTTCTATGCGGTTCTGCGGACTGGATCGTGCTATTGGATGTTATGTTTGAAACAATGTGACACTTTTATAACTAAAACAAAGCCGATTTTACACAGTAAAGTATTTTAAGCATATAAATTTATATCATTTTGATAAAACATTGAATGATGCCTCCACATGAAAATCAAATATTTTTAAAGTTTATTATTGGCCATTGTTTCTTTTTGTTGTTGTTGTTATTTTCTAAAATGACAAACAACTGTATGTCCATCTAGTATAGCATCATTTATTTGTCACAATTACTTTTTAAATCAAATGTACCAGATGCATCTGACTGACTGACTTATTGGAGTTATTTACCCTCGCTACCGGTCGTAGACATATGACCGAGCATGGCTTATATTATCATAGTGCACTTAAAGTTATGATCTGCAAGTCCCCAAACAACCAGATGCATCGGCCAAAGCCTTTCAAATATATGTACACACACACATGATGACACGTTTCAATTAACACATGATGACACGTTTCAATAAGATACATTTTACAAGGCATGTATTTCATTTAAACTGCGATCTCCTCCATGGTTGATTGGTTACAGTCTTACTTGTATTCATTAATTTAAACATATCCTAAATTTAGAATCACGGTCTCGAGTTTAACTACCTTCCATGTCTCTTTATTTGAAGAAGTTGGCAGTTTCGTAGACGCTATAGTACATGTCATTCCCTGAAACGATGGTTGCTCAAGTTGTAAATAACCGAAATACTGTTGAAACGGGACGTTAAAACGTAGTGACAAGAAACACTATTAAAGTCTGGGTTTATTTCGGCAGGATAAATCTTTGAGAACCCTTTTAAATAGGTATCTGAAAGAACGTCAGTCTCTTTGCTTTATTTCTTAAAAAAAAGTTTTATAAGATCATTTTAAAACGTATGAAGAATCACAAAACTCATACAATTTACAAACTAACCCCGTAAACACGATTTACAATAAAACTTATTTATTTCAAAGAAATACTCTTTCTTACATAGAAAATACCTAATATTGCATGTCCGTCAACGGATGCATTTTGAATGTTTGACGGACAAAATGGCGGCAAGTAACCACGTTCGTCACATATTGTATCAGCTAGCTGTTTGATTGGTCTGATAAGAGATTCTTATCTGTCAATCAAGAACCTGGCGTAAGGTCAATTAACATGACTGGACACTGGTAGACTAGCTTCTGTTTATCATATTCAGCTACTGTATAACTTCCTTACATTATGTACAGATAATGTAGGAAAGGGATATTAGTTATAAGCCTTCATAAGATGTTATTATTCTATTTTATCAGTTGCTTTTTAAGTACGTAATTCCCAGTCAAATTAGATTATAAGAAAATCAACACTTACAGTTATTATATCAAAATTATGTTCTTATAAGATAAGAAGAACCACCTTATATGACAGAAACATAAACAAAATTTTTTACTTTTAGATTACTGCAAAATAAGTGTGATTTCAAAGTTAGATTGAGTAATGTTTTGAATACTCAATCAATTACTCTTACAACAAACGATTTACCACTAAGATTAGATGTTACACTTGATACATTATAAGAGAGATTTAGTGTTAGCTTATTTTACAGTTAGAAGAAGCGTTCAGTTGCACTTATAATTTGCAAAGAAATAAATAGTCAGAAGGATTCTTTATACACCAAAAATGCATTCAGGCCACACCACAGGAAGGTGCTTAATTACTTGAGCATATTAACTTTCTCAGTATAACTTTACAATCACAGTTTACTGCATTTATCTGAAATATTTTTCATATCCTGCAATAAAAGTAAAATGTCATTTTTATATAAAACAGTTTATATAAACAACAGGAAATAAGTTAAAAATCAAATATCTGTACAAATCAATAAAATTTATGGTTCTACTATTGTACTACATATCAAGTCTACTGACACGCTGCTGGACCTAATCAAAGAGGATTAACACTGATAAGGGGCAATAAAACGATTAAGATATTTGACCACCTGCGGTTTAAGGGGGAGGGGGGGTCACTTATGAAGGACATTTTTATTGTCTTTAAAGACAATTGAACAGGAATGTGGGGTATTCACCACAGGGGTCCATTCAGCCATGCCAATTCACAGCGAATTCACAGTAGATGTCAATTAACATGACTGGTCACTGGTAGACTAGCTTGTTTATCATATTCACCTACTGTATAACTTCCTTACATTATGTGCAGATAATGTAGGAAAGGGATGTTAGTTATACATAAATTTTAAGACCTTCATAAGATGTTATTATTCTATTTTATCAGTTACCTTTTAGGTACTTAATTCCCAGTCAAATTAGATTATAAAAAAATCAACACTTACAGTTATTATATCAAAATTATTTTCTTATATGACAGAAACATAAAACTATTTTTTTACTTTT
>JAFMSR010002645.1:0-21994 GCA_022818135.1 Saxidomus purpurata
CCTTACAAACATCATCAGCAGCAAGGAAAAAATAAGGAAGATGATTGCCTTACAAACATCATCGGCAGTAAGGAAGATAATGCCTTACAAACATCATCAGCAGTAAGGAAAATGATTGCCTTACAAACATCATCAGCAGTAATATCAGCATCTAGCTAGCTTTTCTATATTATTGATATGTACTCCATCATTTTCCACTTGTTCTTCACAAAAATCAATATTATATATATCTTCATTCGATTATAAATCTTTTTAATAGCATAAAATATATAATATTAGTAATAACTTTATTTAATAACCCAAGAATATAAGAAACACGTGAAACGTTTGCTAATTTTAAAGTTATATTACCCTTCAAAATGGTCACATTTAAGAATGATGCTAAAAACACATTGGATGCTTTAAAAACATATAAGAAATAATTTTTACCAAGTTCTAACTGTTATTGACAGATACAAATTTTAAAAGATATACATAAGCAAAAGGGTGGATTTTTTTATTTTTGACTAGGATAGTCAAAAAAGATTTTTACCGATTTCCTCTATATTCAATGTGAATAAAACTGTTATACAGATCATTTTTTGGGGGTTACAACTATGGCAATGTTTATTATTCTAGGAGTATAAATCACTGATTAATGTTTTAATTAAAATTTTGATGGTCAGTTTGAATGGTAATAACACTTTAATACAGTGTATCATACATGTACAGCAAACCTAGAAGTCTTACCCTGTGGACAATACACGTTAGCATATGAAATTTACTTCCTAATAATATGTAAAAATACATTTGTCTTATGTTTCTTTACAAGACTGTGTGGGATTTTGTGGCTGCTCTTAGCAGGGAATGTGAGAGAAAATGTGGTCTAGAGCATTGACCCTCTAGACCCGTCGACCAAAATGGACCAGTCACTTCAAACGATTGACATACAACTCTCCTAATTGCAACAAACTTCATAGAGTGGCATTCAATTTGACTATCCTATCATTTCCTCTCGTCACAGTACAGCATGACAGACATCAACAGCAAGTCACCCATGGGAATGGTTGCCCTCTGTAGTGCTGTTTTACTTACATTTAATGGCCACCATTCTTTCGAAGTAATGCATTGATTTTGTATTTTCTTTAAAGGGAGTGTAGACTTCATTAAGTTTCATAATAAAGAATAATTATGTAAGAAAAGCACTACATCCCCTTTACGGCTTTAGTTCTGTAAAATCCAGATTTTAAATTGTTCCTGGTTAGAGAATACAAAGTTGATTATTTGTGCCAAACAAAATCAAACTCTGACAAATCTTTTCAGAAAAAAAAGTAATTTCTAAAATTTCACCAACCACTGGAGTCTCATCTCATCTTACAGTTTTACAAAACTTAAGTTAAATTTCTGCAGACATTTTGTTAACATTTAAAATGAACAAGTTTTCTAACAATTTCGTTCAATAACATTTTTATTAACAGTTCAGCAGACATTCTTAACATTTAAGATGACACATGGCACAGCAGACATTCTTTACATTTAAAATGACATGTGGCGTAACAATTTCTTTTATAACATAAATGAGATTGTCGTTAACATTTTCTTTAACATTTTAACGAACCTTTTCATAACAATTTCAGGTTTTGTGTAACGTTCTCTTTAACACTTTAAAATGACACGCTCTTTCACATTCTGTTGTGACAGTTCTGCAGACATTTTGTTAACATTTAAAATGAACAAGTTCTCTAACAATTTCTTTTAACATTCCGTAACAGTTCAGCAGACATTCTGTTAACATTTAAAATGAACAAGTTCTCTAACAAGTAACATTTTCTTTAACAGTGCAGTGGACATTCTTAACATTTAAAATGACACGTGGCGTAACAATTTCTTTTAAGATTTAAAATGAGATTGTCGTTAACATGTTCTTTAACATTTTAACGAACCTTTTCATAACAATTTCTTTTAACATTTAAAATGAGATTTTGTGTAACGTTCTCTTTAACACTTTAAAATGACACGCTCCTTCACATTCTGTGACAGTGACAAGTTCTCTAACAATTTCTTTTAACATTCCGTAACAGTTCTGCAGACATTTTGTTAACATTTAAAATGAACAAGTTCTCTAACAAGTAACATTTTCTTTAACAGTTCAGTGGACATTCTTAACATTTAAAATGACACGTGGCCTAACAATTTCTTTTAACATTTAAAATGACATTGTCGTTAACATGTTCTTTCCGAACCTTTTCATAACAATTTCTTTTAACATTTAAAATGAGATTTTGTGTAACGTTCTCTTTAACACTTTAAAATGACACGCTCCTTCACATTCTTGTTGTGACAGTTCTGCAGACATTCTGTTAACATTTAAAATGAACAAGTTCTCTAACACGTAACATTTTCTTTAACAGTTCAGCGGACATTCTTAACATTTAAAATGACACGTGGCGTAACAATTTCTTTTAACATTTAAAATGACATTGTCGTTAACATGTTCTTTAACATTTTAACGAACCTTTTCATAACAATTTCTTTTAACATTTAAAATGAGATTTTGTGTAACGTTCTCTTTAACACTTTAAAATGACACGCTCCTTCACATTCTGTGACAGTTCTGCAGACATTTTGTTAACATTTAAAATGAACAAGTTCTCTAACAATTTCTTTTAACATTCCGTAACGGTTCTGCAGACATTTTGTTAACATTTAAAATGAACAAGTTCTCTAACAAGTAACATTTTCTTTAACAGTTCAGCGGACATTCTTAACATTTAAAATGACACATGGCGCAGCGGACATTCTTAACATTTAAAATGACACGTGGCGTAACAATTTCTTTTAACATTTAAAATGACATTGTCGTTAACATGTTCTTTAACATTTTAACGAACCTTTTCATAACAATTTCTTTTAACATTTAAAATGAGATTTTGTGTAACGTTCTCTTTAACACTTTAAAATGACACGCTCCTTCACATTCTGTGACAGTTCTGCAGACATTTTGTTAACATTTAAAATGAACAAGTTCTCTAACAATTTCTTTTAACATTCCGTAACGGTTCTGCAGACATTTTGTTAACATTTAAAATGAACAAGTTCTCTAACAAGTAACATTTTCTTTAACAGTTCAGCGGACATTCTTAACATTTAAAATGACACATGGCGCAGCGGACATTCTTAACATTTAAAATGACACGTGGCGTAACAATTTCTTTTAACATTTAAAATGACATTGTCGTTAACATGTTCTTTAACATTTTAACGAACCTTTTCATAACAATTTCTTTTAACATTTAAAATGAGATTTTGTGTAACGTTCTCTTTAACACTTTAAAATGACACGCTCCTTCACATTCTGTGACAGTTCTGCAGACATTTTGTTAACATTTAAAATGAACAAGTTCTCTAACAATTTCTTTTAACATTCCGTAACGGTTCTGCAGACATTTTGTTAACATTTAAAATGAACAAGTTCTCTAACAAGTAACATTTTCTTTAACAGTTCAGCGGACATTCTTAACATTTAAAATGACACATGGCGCAGCGGACATTCTTAACATTTAAAATGACACGTGGCGTAACAATTTCTTTTAACATTTAAAATGACATTGTCGTTAACATGTTCTTTAACATTTTAACGAACCTTTTCATAACAATTTCTTTTAACATTTAAAATGAGATTTTGTGTAACGTTCTCTTTAACACTTTAAAATGACACGCTCCTTCACATTCTGTGACAGTTCTGCAGACATTTTGTTAACATTTAAAATGAACAAGTTCTCTAACAATTTCTTTTAACATTCCGTAACGGTTCTGCAGACATTTTGTTAACATTTAAAATGAACAAGTTCTCTAACAAGTAACATTTTCTTTAACAGTTCAGCGGACATTCTTAACATTTAAAATGACACATGGCGCAGCGGACATTCTTAACATTTAAAATGACACGTGGCGTAACAATTTCTTTTAACATTTAAAATGACATTGTCGTTAACATGTTCTTTAACATTTTAACGAACCTTTTCATAACAATTTCTTTTAACATTTAAAATGAGATTTTGTGTAACGTTCTCTTTAACACTTTAAAATGACACGCTCCTTCACATTCTGTGACAGTTCTGCAGACATTTTGTTAACATTTAAAATGAACAAGTTCTCTAACAATTTCTTTTAACATTCCGTAACGGTTCTGCAGACATTTTGTTAACATTTAAAATGAACAAGTTCTCTAACAAGTAACATTTTCTTTAACAGTTCAGCGGACATTCTTAACATTTAAAATGACACATGGCGCAGCGGACATTCTTAACATTTAAAATGACACGTGGCGTAACAATTTCTTTTAACATTTAAAATGACATTGTCGTTAACATGTTCTTTAACATTTTAACGAACCTTTTCATAACAATTTCTTTTAACATTTAAAATGAGATTTTGTGTAACGTTCTCTTTAACACTTTAAAATGACACGCTCCTTCACATTCTGTGACAGTTCTGCAGACATTTTGTTAACATTTAAAATGAACAAGTTCTCTAACAATTTCTTTTAACATTCCGTAACGGTTCTGCAGACATTTTGTTAACATTTAAAATGAACAAGTTCTCTAACAAGTAACATTTTCTTTAACAGTTCAGCGGACATTCTTAACATTTAAAATGACACATGGCGCAGCGGACATTCTTAACATTTAAAATGACACGTGGCGTAACAATTTCTTTTAACATTTAAAATGACATTGTCGTTAACATGTTCTTTAACATTTTAACGAACCTTTTCATAACAATTTCTTTTAACATTTAAAATGAGATTTTGTGTAACGTTCTCTTTAACACTTTAAAATGACACGCTCCTTCACATTCTGTGACAGTTCTGCAGACATTTTGTTAACATTTAAAATGAACAAGTTCTCTAACAATTTCTTTTAACATTCCGTAACGGTTCTGCAGACATTTTGTTAACATTTAAAATGAACAAGTTCTCTAACAAGTAACATTTTCTTTAACAGTTCAGCGGACATTCTTAACATTTAAAATGACACATGGCGCAGCGGACATTCTTAACATTTAAAATGACACGTGGCGTAACAATTTCTTTTAACATTTAAAATGACATTGTCGTTAACATGTTCTTTAACATTTTAACGAACCTTTTCATAACAATTTCTTTTAACATTTAAAATGAGATTTTGTGTAACGTTCTCTTTAACACTTTAAAATGACACGCTCCTTCACATTCTGTGACAGTTCTGCAGACATTTTGTTAACATTTAAAATGAACAAGTTCTCTAACAATTTCTTTTAACATTCCGTAACGGTTCTGCAGACATTTTGTTAACATTTAAAATGAACAAGTTCTCTAACAAGTAACATTTTCTTTAACAGTTCAGCGGACATTCTTAACATTTAAAATGACACATGGCGCAGCGGACATTCTTAACATTTAAAATGACACGTGGCGTAACAATTTCTTTTAACATTTAAAATGACATTGTCGTTAACATGTTCTTTAACATTTTAACGAACCTTTTTCATAACAATTTCTTTTAACATTTAAAATGAGATTTTGTGTAACGTTCTCTTTAACACTTTAAAATGACACGCTCCTTCACATTCTGTGACAGTTCTGCAGACATTTTGTTAACATTTAAAATGAACAAGTTCTCTAACAATTTCTTTTAACATTCCGTAACGGTTCTGCAGACATTTTGTTAACATTTAAAATGAACAAGTTCTCTAACAAGTAACATTTTCTTTAACAGTTCAGCGGACATTCTTAACATTTAAAATGACACATGGCGCAGCGGACATTCTTAACATTTAAAATGACACGTGGCGTAACAATTTCTTTTAACATTTAAAATGACATTGTCGTTAACATGTTCTTTAACATTTTAACGAACCTTTTCATAACAATTTCTTTTAACATTTAAAATGAGATTTTGTGTAACGTTCTCTTTAACACTTTAAAATGACACGCTCCTTCACATTCTGTGACAGTTCTGCAGACATTTTGTTAACATTTAAAATGAACAAGTTCTCTAACAATTTCTTTTAACATTCCGTAACGGTTCTGCAGACATTTTGTTAACATTTAAAATGAACAAGTTCTCTAACAAGTAACATTTTCTTTAACAGTTCAGCGGACATTCTTAACATTTAAAATGACACATGGCGCAGCGGACATTCTTAACATTTAAAATGACACGTGGCGTAACAATTTCTTTTAACATTTAAAATGACATTGTCGTTAACATGTTCTTTAACATTTTAACGAACCTTTTCATAACAATTTCTTTTAACATTTAAAATGAGATTTTGTGTAACGTTCTCTTTAACACTTTAAAATGACACGCTCCTTCACATTCTGTGACAGTTCTGCAGACATTTTGTTAACATTTAAAATGAACAAGTTCTCTAACAATTTCTTTTAACATTCCGTAACGGTTCTGCAGACATTTTGTTAACATTTAAAATGAACAAGTTCTCTAACAAGTAACATTTTCTTTAACAGTTCAGCGGACATTCTTAACATTTAAAATGACACATGGCGCAGCGGACATTCTTAACATTTAAAATGACACGTGGCGTAACAATTTCTTTTAACATTTAAAATGACATTGTCGTTAACATGTTCTTTAACATTTTAACGAACCTTTTCATAACAATTTCTTTTAACATTTAAAATGAGATTTTGTGTAACGTTCTCTTTAACACTTTAAAATGACACGCTCCTTCACATTCTGTGACAGTTCTGCAGACATTTTGTTAACATTTAAAATGAACAAGTTCTCTAACAATTTCTTTTAACATTCCGTAACGGTTCTGCAGACATTTTGTTAACATTTAAAATGAACAAGTTCTCTAACAAGTAACATTTTCTTTAACAGTTCAGCGGACATTCTTAACATTTAAAATGACACATGGCGCAGCGGACATTCTTAACATTTAAAATGACACGTGGCGTAACAATTTCTTTTAACATTTAAAATGACATTGTCGTTAACATGTTCTTTAACATTTTAACGAACCTTTTCATAACAATTTCTTTTAACATTTAAAATGAGATTTTGTGTAACGTTCTCTTTAACACTTTAAAATGACACGCTCCTTCACATTCTGTGACAGTTCTGCAGACATTTTGTTAACATTTAAAATGAACAAGTTCTCTAACAATTTCTTTTAACATTCCGTAACGGTTCTGCAGACATTTTGTTAACATTTAAAATGAACAAGTTCTCTAACAAGTAACATTTTCTTTAACAGTTCAGCGGACATTCTTAACATTTAAAATGACACATGGCGCAGCGGACATTCTTAACATTTAAAATGACACGTGGCGTAACAATTTCTTTTAACATTTAAAATGACATTGTCGTTAACATGTTCTTTAACATTTTAACGAACCTTTTCATAACAATTTCTTTTAACATTTAAAATGAGATTTTGTGTAACGTTCTCTTTAACACTTTAAAATGACACGCTCCTTCACATTCTGTGACAGTTCTGCAGACATTTTGTTAACATTTAAAATGAACAAGTTCTCTAACAATTTCTTTTAACATTCCGTAACGGTTCTGCAGACATTTTGTTAACATTTAAAATGAACAAGTTCTCTAACAAGTAACATTTTCTTTAACAGTTCAGCGGACATTCTTAACATTTAAAATGACACATGGCGCAGCGGACATTCTTAACATTTAAAATGACACGTGGCGTAACAATTTCTTTTAACATTTAAAATGACATTGTCGTTAACATGTTCTTTAACATTTTAACGAACCTTTTCATAACAATTTCTTTTAACATTTAAAATGAGATTTTGTGTAACGTTCTCTTTAACACTTTAAAATGACACGCTCCTTCACATTCTGTGACAGTTCTGCAGACATTTTGTTAACATTTAAAATGAACAAGTTCTCTAACAATTTCTTTTAACATTCCGTAACGGTTCTGCAGACATTTTGTTAACATTTAAAATGAACAAGTTCTCTAACAAGTAACATTTTCTTTAACAGTTCAGCGGACATTCTTAACATTTAAAATGACACATGGCGCAGCGGACATTCTTAACATTTAAAATGACACGTGGCGTAACAATTTCTTTTTAACATTTAAAATGACATTGTCGTTAACATGTTCTTTAACATTTTAACGAACCTTTTCATAACAATTTCTTTTAACATTTAAAATGAGATTTTGTGTAACGTTCTCTTTAACACTTTAAAATGACACGCTCCTTCACATTCTGTGACAGTTCTGCAGACATTTTGTTAACATTTAAAATGAACAAGTTCTCTAACAATTTCTTTTAACATTCCGTAACGGTTCTGCAGACATTTTGTTAACATTTAAAATGAACAAGTTCTCTAACAAGTAACATTTTCTTTAACAGTTCAGCGGACATTCTTAACATTTAAAATGACACATGGCGCAGCGGACATTCTTAACATTTAAAATGACACGTGGCGTAACAATTTCTTTTAACATTTAAAATGACATTGTCGTTAACATGTTCTTTAACATTTTAACGAACCTTTTCATAACAATTTCTTTTAACATTTAAAATGAGATTTTGTGTAACGTTCTCTTTAACACTTTAAAATGACACGCTCCTTCACATTCTGTGACAGTTCTGCAGACATTTTGTTAACATTTAAAATGAACAAGTTCTCTAACAATTTCTTTTAACATTCCGTAACGGTTCTGCAGACATTTTGTTAACATTTAAAATGAACAAGTTCTCTAACAAGTAACATTTTCTTTAACAGTTCAGCGGACATTCTTAACATTTAAAATGACACATGGCGCAGCGGACATTCTTAACATTTAAAATGACACGTGGCGTAACAATTTCTTTTAACATTTAAAATGACATTGTCGTTAACATGTTCTTTAACATTTTAACGAACCTTTTCATAACAATTTCTTTTAACATTTAAAATGAGATTTTGTGTAACGTTCTCTTTAACACTTTAAAATGACACGCTCCTTCACATTCTGTGACAGTTCTGCAGACATTTTGTTAACATTTAAAATGAACAAGTTCTCTAACAATTTCTTTTAACATTCCGTAACGGTTCTGCAGACATTTTGTTAACATTTAAAATGAACAAGTTCTCTAACAAGTAACATTTTCTTTAACAGTTCAGCGGACATTCTTAACATTTAAAATGACACATGGCGCAGCGGACATTCTTAACATTTAAAATGACACGTGGCGTAACAATTTCTTTTAACATTTAAAATGACATTGTCGTTAACATGTTCTTTAACATTTTAACGAACCTTTTCATAACAATTTCTTTTAACATTTAAAATGAGATTTTGTGTAACGTTCTCTTTAACACTTTAAAATGACACGCTCCTTCACATTCTGTGACAGTTCTGCAGACATTTTGTTAACATTTAAAATGAACAAGTTCTCTAACAATTTCTTTTAACATTCCGTAACGGTTCTGCAGACATTTTGTTAACATTTAAAATGAACAAGTTCTCTAACAAGTAACATTTTCTTTAACAGTTCAGCGGACATTCTTAACATTTAAAATGACACATGGCGCAGCGGACATTCTTAACATTTAAAATGACACGTGGCGTAACAATTTCTTTTAACATTTAAAATGACATTGTCGTTAACATGTTCTTTAACATTTTAACGAACCTTTTCATAACAATTTCTTTTAACATTTAAAATGAGATTTTGTGTAACGTTCTCTTTAACACTTTAAAATGACACGCTCCTTCACATTCTGTGACAGTTCTGCAGACATTTTGTTAACATTTAAAATGAACAAGTTCTCTAACAATTTCTTTTAACATTCCGTAACGGTTCTGCAGACATTTTGTTAACATTTAAAATGAACAAGTTCTCTAACAAGTAACATTTTCTTTAACAGTTCAGCGGACATTCTTAACATTTAAAATGACACATGGCGCAGCGGACATTCTTAACATTTAAAATGACACGTGGCGTAACAATTTCTTTTAACATTTAAAATGACATTGTCGTTAACATGTTCTTTAACATTTTAACGAACCTTTTCATAACAATTTCTTTTAACATTTAAAATGAGATTTTGTGTAACGTTCTCTTTAACACTTTAAAATGACACGCTCCTTCACATTCTGTGACAGTTCTGCAGACATTTTGTTAACATTTAAAATGAACAAGTTCTCTAACAATTTCTTTTAACATTCCGTAACGGTTCTGCAGACATTTTGTTAACATTTAAAATGAACAAGTTCTCTAACAAGTAACATTTTCTTTAACAGTTCAGCGGACATTCTTAACATTTAAAATGACACATGGCGCAGCGGACATTCTTAACATTTAAAATGACACGTGGCGTAACAATTTCTTTTAACATTTAAAATGACATTGTCGTTAACATGTTCTTTAACATTTTAACGAACCTTTTCATAACAATTTCTTTTAACATTTAAAATGAGATTTTGTGTAACGTTCTCTTTAACACTTTAAAATGACACGCTCCTTCACATTCTGTGACAGTTCTGCAGACATTTTGTTAACATTTAAAATGAACAAGTTCTCTAACAATTTCTTTTAACATTCCGTAACGGTTCTGCAGACATTTTGTTAACATTTAAAATGAACAAGTTCTCTAACAAGTAACATTTTCTTTAACAGTTCAGCGGACATTCTTAACATTTAAAATGACACATGGCGCAGCGGACATTCTTAACATTTAAAATGACACGTGGCGTAACAATTTCTTTTAACATTTAAAATGACATTGTCGTTAACATGTTCTTTAACATTTTAACGAACCTTTTCATAACAATTTCTTTTAACATTTAAAATGAGATTTTGTGTAACGTTCTCTTTAACACTTTAAAATGACACGCTCCTTCACATTCTGTGACAGTTCTGCAGACATTTTGTTAACATTTAAAATGAACAAGTTCTCTAACAATTTCTTTTAACATTCCGTAACGGTTCTGCAGACATTTTGTTAACATTTAAAATGAACAAGTTCTCTAACAAGTAACATTTTCTTTAACAGTTCAGCGGACATTCTTAACATTTAAAATGACACATGGCGCAGCGGACATTCTTAACATTTAAAATGACACGTGGCGTAACAATTTCTTTTAACATTTAAAATGACATTGTCGTTAACATGTTCTTTAACATTTTAACGAACCTTTTCATAACAATTTCTTTTAACATTTAAAATGAGATTTTGTGTAACGTTCTCTTTAACACTTTAAAATGACACGCTCCTTCACATTCTGTGACAGTTCTGCAGACATTTTGTTAACATTTAAAATGAACAAGTTCTCTAACAATTTCTTTTAACATTCCGTAACGGTTCTGCAGACATTTTGTTAACATTTAAAATGAACAAGTTCTCTAACAAGTAACATTTTCTTTAACAGTTCAGCGGACATTCTTAACATTTAAAATGACACATGGCGCAGCGGACATTCTTAACATTTAAAATGACACGTGGCGTAACAATTTCTTTTAACATTTAAAATGACATTGTCGTTAACATGTTCTTTAACATTTTAACGAACCTTTTCATAACAATTTCTTTTAACATTTAAAATGAGATTTTGTGTAACGTTCTCTTTAACACTTTAAAATGACACGCTCCTTCACATTCTGTGACAGTTCTGCAGACATTTTGTTAACATTTAAAATGAACAAGTTCTCTAACAATTTCTTTTAACATTCCGTAACGGTTCTGCAGACATTTTGTTAACATTTAAAATGAACAAGTTCTCTAACAAGTAACATTTTCTTTAACAGTTCAGCGGACATTCTTAACATTTAAAATGACACATGGCGCAGCGGACATTCTTAACATTTAAAATGACACGTGGCGTAACAATTTCTTTTAACATTTAAAATGACATTGTCGTTAACATGTTCTTTAACATTTTAACGAACCTTTTCATAACAATTTCTTTTAACATTTAAAATGAGATTTTGTGTAACGTTCTCTTTAACACTTTAAAATGACACGCTCCTTCACATTCTGTGACAGTTCTGCAGACATTTTGTTAACATTTAAAATGAACAAGTTCTCTAACAATTTCTTTTAACATTCCGTAACGGTTCTGCAGACATTTTGTTAACATTTAAAATGAACAAGTTCTCTAACAAGTAACATTTTCTTTAACAGTTCAGCGGACATTCTTAACATTTAAAATGACACATGGCGCAGCGGACATTCTTAACATTTAAAATGACACGTGGCGTAACAATTTCTTTTAACATTTAAAATGACATTGTCGTTAACATGTTCTTTAACATTTTAACGAACCTTTTCATAACAATTTCTTTTAACATTTAAAATGAGATTTTGTGTAACGTTCTCTTTAACACTTTAAAATGACACGCTCCTTCACATTCTGTGACAGTTCTGCAGACATTTTGTTAACATTTAAAATGAACAAGTTCTCTAACAATTTCTTTTAACATTCCGTAACGGTTCTGCAGACATTTTGTTAACATTTAAAATGAACAAGTTCTCTAACAAGTAACATTTTCTTTAACAGTTCAGCGGACATTCTTAACATTTAAAATGACACATGGCGCAGCGGACATTCTTAACATTTAAAATGACACGTGGCGTAACAATTTCTTTTTAACATTTAAAATGACATTGTCGTTAACATGTTCTTTAACATTTTAACGAACCTTTTCATAACAATTTCTTTTAACATTTAAAATGAGATTTTGTGTAACGTTCTCTTTAACACTTTAAAATGACACGCTCCTTCACATTCTGTGACAGTTCTGCAGACATTTTGTTAACATTTAAAATGAACAAGTTCTCTAACAATTTCTTTTAACATTCCGTAACGGTTCTGCAGACATTTTGTTAACATTTAAAATGAACAAGTTCTCTAACAAGTAACATTTTCTTTAACAGTTCAGCGGACATTCTTAACATTTAAAATGACACATGGCGCAGCGGACATTCTTAACATTTAAAATGACACGTGGCGTAACAATTTCTTTTAACATTTAAAATGACATTGTCGTTAACATGTTCTTTAACATTTTAACGAACCTTTTCATAACAATTTCTTTTAACATTTAAAATGAGATTTTGTGTAACGTTCTCTTTAACACTTTAAAATGACACGCTCCTTCACATTCTGTGACAGTTCTGCAGACATTTTGTTAACATTTAAAATGAACAAGTTCTCTAACAATTTCTTTTAACATTCCGTAACGGTTCTGCAGACATTTTGTTAACATTTAAAATGAACAAGTTCTCTAACAAGTAACATTTTCTTTAACAGTTCAGCGGACATTCTTAACATTTAAAATGACACATGGCGCAGCGGACATTCTTAACATTTAAAATGACACGTGGCGTAACAATTTCTTTTAACATTTAAAATGACATTGTCGTTAACATGTTCTTTAACATTTTAACGAACCTTTTCATAACAATTTCTTTTAACATTTAAAATGAGATTTTGTGTAACGTTCTCTTTAACACTTTAAAATGACACGCTCCTTCACATTCTGTGACAGTTCTGCAGACATTTTGTTAACATTTAAAATGAACAAGTTCTCTAACAATTTCTTTTAACATTCCGTAACGGTTCTGCAGACATTTTGTTAACATTTAAAATGAACAAGTTCTCTAACAAGTAACATTTTCTTTAACAGTTCAGCGGACATTCTTAACATTTAAAATGACACATGGCGCAGCGGACATTCTTAACATTTAAAATGACACGTGGCGTAACAATTTCTTTTAACATTTAAAATGACATTGTCGTTAACATGTTCTTTAACATTTTAACGAACCTTTTCATAACAATTTCTTTTAACATTTAAAATGAGATTTTGTGTAACGTTCTCTTTAACACTTTAAAATGACACGCTCCTTCACATTCTGTGACAGTTCTGCAGACATTTTGTTAACATTTAAAATGAACAAGTTCTCTAACAATTTCTTTTAACATTCCGTAACGGTTCTGCAGACATTTTGTTAACATTTAAAATGAACAAGTTCTCTAACAAGTAACATTTTCTTTAACAGTTCAGCGGACATTCTTAACATTTAAAATGACACATGGCGCAGCGGACATTCTTAACATTTAAAATGACACGTGGCGTAACAATTTCTTTTAACATTTAAAATGACATTGTCGTTAACATGTTCTTTAACATTTTAACGAACCTTTTCATAACAATTTCTTTTAACATTTAAAATGAGATTTTGTGTAACGTTCTCTTTAACACTTTAAAATGACACGCTCCTTCACATTCTGTGACAGTTCTGCAGACATTTTGTTAACATTTAAAATGAACAAGTTCTCTAACAATTTCTTTTAACATTCCGTAACGGTTCTGCAGACATTTTGTTAACATTTAAAATGAACAAGTTCTCTAACAAGTAACATTTTCTTTAACAGTTCAGCGGACATTCTTAACATTTAAAATGACACATGGCGCAGCGGACATTCTTAACATTTAAAATGACACGTGGCGTAACAATTTCTTTTAACATTTAAAATGACATTGTCGTTAACATGTTCTTTAACATTTTAACGAACCTTTTCATAACAATTTCTTTTAACATTTAAAATGAGATTTTGTGTAACGTTCTCTTTAACACTTTAAAATGACACGCTCCTTCACATTCTGTGACAGTTCTGCAGACATTTTGTTAACATTTAAAATGAACAAGTTCTCTAACAATTTCTTTTAACATTCCGTAACGGTTCTGCAGACATTTTGTTAACATTTAAAATGAACAAGTTCTCTAACAAGTAACATTTTCTTTAACAGTTCAGCGGACATTCTTAACATTTAAAATGACACATGGCGCAGCGGACATTCTTAACATTTAAAATGACACGTGGCGTAACAATTTCTTTTAACATTTAAAATGACATTGTCGTTAACATGTTCTTTAACATTTTAACGAACCTTTTCATAACAATTTCTTTTAACATTTAAAATGAGATTTTGTGTAACGTTCTCTTTAACACTTTAAAATGACACGCTCCTTCACATTCTGTGACAGTTCTGCAGACATTTTGTTAACATTTAAAATGAACAAGTTCTCTAACAATTTCTTTTAACATTCCGTAACGGTTCTGCAGACATTTTGTTAACATTTAAAATGAACAAGTTCTCTAACAAGTAACATTTTCTTTAACAGTTCAGCGGACATTCTTAACATTTAAAATGACACATGGCGCAGCGGACATTCTTAACATTTAAAATGACACGTGGCGTAACAATTTCTTTTAACATTTAAAATGACATTGTCGTTAACATGTTCTTTAACATTTTAACGAACCTTTTCATAACAATTTCTTTTAACATTTAAAATGAGATTTTGTGTAACGTTCTCTTTAACACTTTAAAATGACACGCTCCTTCACATTCTGTGACAGTTCTGCAGACATTTTGTTAACATTTAAAATGAACAAGTTCTCTAACAATTTCTTTTAACATTCCGTAACGGTTCTGCAGACATTTTGTTAACATTTAAAATGAACAAGTTCTCTAACAAGTAACATTTTCTTTAACAGTTCAGCGGACATTCTTAACATTTAAAATGACACATGGCGCAGCGGACATTCTTAACATTTAAAATGACACGTGGCGTAACAATTTCTTTTAACATTTAAAATGACATTGTCGTTAACATGTTCTTTAACATTTTAACGAACCTTTTCATAACAATTTCTTTTAACATTTAAAATGAGATTTTGTGTAACGTTCTCTTTAACACTTTAAAATGACACGCTCCTTCACATTCTGTGACAGTTCTGCAGACATTTTGTTAACATTTAAAATGAACAAGTTCTCTAACAATTTCTTTTAACATTCCGTAACGGTTCTGCAGACATTTTGTTAACATTTAAAATGAACAAGTTCTCTAACAAGTAACATTTTCTTTAACAGTTCAGCGGACATTCTTAACATTTAAAATGACACATGGCGCAGCGGACATTCTTAACATTTAAAATGACACGTGGCGTAACAATTTCTTTTAACATTTAAAATGACATTGTCGTTAACATGTTCTTTAACATTTTAACGAACCTTTTCATAACAATTTCTTTTAACATTTAAAATGAGATTTTGTGTAACGTTCTCTTTAACACTTTAAAATGACACGCTCCTTCACATTCTGTGACAGTTCTGCAGACATTTTGTTAACATTTAAAATGAACAAGTTCTCTAACAATTTCTTTTAACATTCCGTAACGGTTCTGCAGACATTTTGTTAACATTTAAAATGAACAAGTTCTCTAACAAGTAACATTTTCTTTAACAGTTCAGCGGACATTCTTAACATTTAAAATGACACATGGCGCAGCGGACATTCTTAACATTTAAAATGACACGTGGCGTAACAATTTCTTTTAACATTTAAAATGACATTGTCGTTAACATGTTCTTTAACATTTTAACGAACCTTTTCATAACAATTTCTTTTAACATTTAAAATGAGATTTTGTGTAACGTTCTCTTTAACACTTTAAAATGACACGCTCCTTCACATTCTGTGACAGTTCTGCAGACATTTTGTTAACATTTAAAATGAACAAGTTCTCTAACAATTTCTTTTAACATTCCGTAACGGTTCTGCAGACATTTTGTTAACATTTAAAATGAACAAGTTCTCTAACAAGTAACATTTTCTTTAACAGTTCAGCGGACATTCTTAACATTTAAAATGACACATGGCGCAGCGGACATTCTTAACATTTAAAATGACACGTGGCGTAACAATTTCTTTTAACATTTAAAATGACATTGTCGTTAACATGTTCTTTAACATTTTAACGAACCTTTTCATAACAATTTCTTTTAACATTTAAAATGAGATTTTGTGTAACGTTCTCTTTAACACTTTAAAATGACACGCTCCTTCACATTCTGTGACAGTTCTGCAGACATTTTGTTAACATTTAAAATGAACAAGTTCTCTAACAATTTCTTTTAACATTCCGTAACGGTTCTGCAGACATTTTGTTAACATTTAAAATGAACAAGTTCTCTAACAAGTAACATTTTCTTTAACAGTTCAGCGGACATTCTTAACATTTAAAATGACACATGGCGCAGCGGACATTCTTAACATTTAAAATGACACGTGGCGTAACAATTTCTTTTAACATTTAAAATGACATTGTCGTTAACATGTTCTTTAACATTTTAACGAACCTTTTCATAACAATTTCTTTTAACATTTAAAATGAGATTTTGTGTAACGTTCTCTTTAACACTTTAAAATGACACGCTCCTTCACATTCTGTGACAGTTCTGCAGACATTTTGTTAACATTTAAAATGAACAAGTTCTCTAACAATTTCTTTTAACATTCCGTAACGGTTCTGCAGACATTTTGTTAACATTTAAAATGAACAAGTTCTCTAACAAGTAACATTTTCTTTAACAGTTCAGCGGACATTCTTAACATTTAAAATGACACATGGCGCAGCGGACATTCTTAACATTTAAAATGACACGTGGCGTAACAATTTCTTTTAACATTTAAAATGACATTGTCGTTAACATGTTCTTTAACATTTTAACGAACCTTTTCATAACAATTTCTTTTAACATTTAAAATGAGATTTTGTGTAACGTTCTCTTTAACACTTTAAAATGACACGCTCCTTCACATTCTGTGACAGTTCTGCAGACATTTTGTTAACATTTAAAATGAACAAGTTCTCTAACAATTTCTTTTAACATTCCGTAACGGTTCTGCAGACATTTTGTTAACATTTAAAATGAACAAGTTCTCTAACAAGTAACATTTTCTTTAACAGTTCAGCGGACATTCTTAACATTTAAAATGACACATGGCGCAGCGGACATTCTTAACATTTAAAATGACACGTGGCGTAACAATTTCTTTTAACATTTAAAATGACATTGTCGTTAACATGTTCTTTAACATTTTAACGAACCTTTTCATAACAATTTCTTTTAACATTTAAAATGAGATTTTGTGTAACGTTCTCTTTAACACTTTAAAATGACACGCTCCTTCACATTCTGTGACAGTTCTGCAGACATTTTGTTAACATTTAAAATGAACAAGTTCTCTAACAATTTCTTTTAACATTCCGTAACGGTTCTGCAGACATTTTGTTAACATTTAAAATGAACAAGTTCTCTAACAAGTAACATTTTCTTTAACAGTTCAGCGGACATTCTTAACATTTAAAATGACACATGGCGCAGCGGACATTCTTAACATTTAAAATGACACGTGGCGTAACAATTTCTTTTAACATTTAAAATGACATTGTCGTTAACATGTTCTTTAACATTTTAACGAACCTTTTCATAACAATTTCTTTTAACATTTAAAATGAGATTTTGTGTAACGTTCTCTTTAACACTTTAAAATGACACGCTCCTTCACATTCTGTGACAGTTCTGCAGACATTTTGTTAACATTTAAAATGAACAAGTTCTCTAACAATTTCTTTTAACATTCCGTAACGGTTCTGCAGACATTTTGTTAACATTTAAAATGAACAAGTTCTCTAACAAGTAACATTTTCTTTAACAGTTCAGCGGACATTCTTAACATTTAAAATGACACATGGCGCAGCGGACATTCTTAACATTTAAAATGACACGTGGCGTAACAATTTCTTTTAACATTTAAAATGACATTGTCGTTAACATGTTCTTTAACATTTTAACGAACCTTTTCATAACAATTTCTTTTAACATTTAAAATGAGATTTTGTGTAACGTTCTCTTTAACACTTTAAAATGACACGCTCCTTCACATTCTGTGACAGTTCTGCAGACATTTTGTTAACATTTAAAATGAACAAGTTCTCTAACAATTTCTTTTAACATTCCGTAACGGTTCTGCAGACATTTTGTTAACATTTAAAATGAACAAGTTCTCTAACAAGTAACATTTTCTTTAACAGTTCAGCGGACATTCTTAACATTTAAAATGACACATGGCGCAGCGGACATTCTTAACATTTAAAATGACACGTGGCGTAACAATTTCTTTTTAACATTTAAAATGACATTGTCGTTAACATGTTCTTTAACATTTTAACGAACCTTTTCATAACAATTTCTTTTAACATTTAAAATGAGATTTTGTGTAACGTTCTCTTTAACACTTTAAAATGACACGCTCCTTCACATTCTGTGACAGTTCTGCAGACATTTTGTTAACATTTAAAATGAACAAGTTCTCTAACAATTTCTTTTAACATTCCGTAACGGTTCTGCAGACATTTTGTTAACATTTAAAATGAACAAGTTCTCTAACAAGTAACATTTTCTTTAACAGTTCAGCGGACATTCTTAACATTTAAAATGACACATGGCGCAGCGGACATTCTTAACATTTAAAATGACACGTGGCGTAACAATTTCTTTTAACATTTAAAATGACATTGTCGTTAACATGTTCTTTAACATTTTAACGAACCTTTTCATAACAATTTCTTTTAACATTTAAAATGAGATTTTGTGTAACGTTCTCTTTAACACTTTAAAATGACACGCTCCTTCACATTCTGTGACAGTTCTGCAGACATTTTGTTAACATTTAAAATGAACAAGTTCTCTAACAATTTCTTTTAACATTCCGTAACGGTTCTGCAGACATTTTGTTAACATTTAAAATGAACAAGTTCTCTAACAAGTAACATTTTCTTTAACAGTTCAGCGGACATTCTTAACATTTAAAATGACACATGGCGCAGCGGACATTCTTAACATTTAAAATGACACGTGGCGTAACAATTTCTTTTAACATTTAAAATGACATTGTCGTTAACATGTTCTTTAACATTTTAACGAACCTTTTCATAACAATTTCTTTTAACATTTAAAATGAGATTTTGTGTAACGTTCTCTTTAACACTTTAAAATGACACGCTCCTTCACATTCTGTGACAGTTCTGCAGACATTTTGTTAACATTTAAAATGAACAAGTTCTCTAACAATTTCTTTTAACATTCCGTAACGGTTCTGCAGACATTTTGTTAACATTTAAAATGAACAAGTTCTCTAACAAGTAACATTTTCTTTAACAGTTCAGCGGACATTCTTAACATTTAAAATGACACATGGCGCAGCGGACATTCTTAACATTTAAAATGACACGTGGCGTAACAATTTCTTTTAACATTTAAAATGACATTGTCGTTAACATGTTCTTTAACATTTTAACGAACCTTTTCATAACAATTTCTTTTAACATTTAAAATGAGATTTTGTGTAACGTTCTCTTTAACACTTTAAAATGACACGCTCCTTCACATTCTGTGACAGTTCTGCAGACATTTTGTTAACATTTAAAATGAACAAGTTCTCTAACAATTTCTTTTAACATTCCGTAACGGTTCTGCAGACATTTTGTTAACATTTAAAATGAACAAGTTCTCTAACAAGTAACATTTTCTTTAACAGTTCAGCGGACATTCTTAACATTTAAAATGACACATGGCGCAGCGGACATTCTTAACATTTAAAATGACACGTGGCGTAACAATTTCTTTTAACATTTAAAATGACATTGTCGTTAACATGTTCTTTAACATTTTAACGAACCTTTTCATAACAATTTCTTTTAACATTTAAAATGAGATTTTGTGTAACGTTCTCTTTAACACTTTAAAATGACACGCTCCTTCACATTCTGTGACAGTTCTGCAGACATTTTGTTAACATTTAAAATGAACAAGTTCTCTAACAATTTCTTTTAACATTCCGTAACGGTTCTGCAGACATTTTGTTAACATTTAAAATGAACAAGTTCTCTAACAAGTAACATTTTCTTTAACAGTTCAGCGGACATTCTTAACATTTAAAATGACACATGGCGCAGCGGACATTCTTAACATTTAAAATGACACGTGGCGTAACAATTTCTTTTAACATTTAAAATGACATTGTCGTTAACATGTTCTTTAACATTTTAACGAACCTTTTCATAACAATTTCTTTTAACATTTAAAATGAGATTTTGTGTAACGTTCTCTTTAACACTTTAAAATGACACGCTCCTTCACATTCTGTGACAGTTCTGCAGACATTTTGTTAACATTTAAAATGAACAAGTTCTCTAACAATTAACATTTTCTTTTACAGTTCAGTGGACATTCTTAACATTTAAAATGACAAATGGCGCAGCGGACATTCTTAACATTTAAAATGACACATAGGGTAACAATTTATTTTAGCATTTAAAATGAGATTGTCGTTAATATTTTCTTTAACATTGTAACGAACCTGTTCATAACAATTTCTTTTAACAGAAACATGTGCATGTCCTCTTCGTACCGTCATATATTTTTTTCAAATTGCTGCAAGGGGCTTGCTGAGAATTGTTCTGGAGATAAAGGTACAGTAGTTTTCTTATGTCAACTCATAATTTTACCCAGCACTATAGTTATTCTCCTAAATGTGTAAAACCCAATTACTTCTCCTTTTTTCATGAAATGATCATGAATGGAATGTCAACATCATTCAAAAATGCTTAAAAGGAGACTTAACAAGATAATTCTATCTTTCGTGTACAATTTTTTTTAATTAAACAGATGTATGCCAAAATTTAAGCTTCAAAGATAGCTCATGCTAGTTTGGATCCTGGTCACAGTGTTTAATTCTTGATTTCCTTTTAAGTACAAGGTAATTCATAGTATCTGTCACAATTTCAAAGTGCAATCAAATTTCTTCTACAGAACCAGTCTGTTGTAACGTGTATGGTCTAGACAGCTCTTGGTAACTCGAGTATGTTACAAATAGCAGTGTGAAATCTTCTTGTCCAAGCAGATCTAGTTTAGGGATGCAGTCATCAAATGGAACCACTAGCCACATTCACAGTTCATGCTCAACAAATGGTCAATGCTAAGAAATTAAGTCTTCAAACTTGATAGGATTATTATTTATGAGGATTTTATGACCCCTATTTATCCCTATTGATCCTTTTTGAGTTTTGGGTTACTACATCAATAGAAATTTCTTCTATTGCAGTGGACAGGGGACAATTATCACTT
>JAFMSR010002646.1:0-21986 GCA_022818135.1 Saxidomus purpurata
AAAGCTGTTTTATTACTGCCAAGCAAGCTCATTACCGTCTCCATTTTGGTCAAAAAAATGAGGAAGGTCGTCAGCCTAGAAGTAAAGAAAGTAAAGAATATACGTCGTATGAAACGTCTTGCATGGCTACCTGGCTTGTCAAATGCCTGTTTCTGATATAACATAGGTTCTTGTGTCTATGTTATAGACTATGCTAATAACTGTTAAATTATGTACAGTCTGCTTGCATTTATCTGCTCTAGATGATAATGATAGAGATTATATATCTAAAAAATATTGCCTTTGTGTGGTTAGTTGTATTGAAACCAGTTGCACCTTCCATAAAAATGGTTTTTCAATTTCTGAAAACAAATCTTAAAATAATGAAATGAAGGATTGAATCTGTTCTCATATGGTATTGAGATTATTTCACATGTAATTCTTTCCTCTTTTAGGTCATTTTCACTGCAGTGGTGGTTTTGGCTGTCATTGACGGGGGTTGCATTCACATGTACTCTTAGGTGAGTAGAAAAACTTATGTGCGCATTTTATTAAATAAATTTGTAATTCCTGATTACTTAAGAGTTTGTACAAATAGGAGTAAAGTATCAGAAGCTACCTGGCTGATGTCACAACCATGTGTCTAGGAAGTTGCGATTACTTATTAATTTCCCCTTAGATAGATTTGAAAGGTAACTGAGTTACCTTGAACATATCATAACTATAGCACTAAAGTTGGTTTAATATAAACTGAACTATCAAAGCCTTACCCTGCTGAATCTCTTAACCCCTAGAATGCTGAAACCAAAACTTTCTTTAAGTCCTGTGTAGATTATGATAGACCTACACATATAATAAACTTTATTAAAGTCTTACCAGGGTCTTCACTAAATTCACGAAGTTTTTATTTTTAGCTCACCTGAGCTGGCTCAGGGTGAGCTATTACGATCGATGAATGTCCGTCGTCCGTCGTCCGTCCACATTTAGTTCGTTAACGCTCTAGTGGTCACATTTTTTCCTCAATTGTCACGAAACTTGGTCAGGATGTTTGTCCCAGGAATTACTCGGACGAGTTCGAATATGGGTCATCTGGGGTCAAAAACTAGGTCACAGAGCCCAAAAATAGAAAAATCTTGTTAAGGCTCTAGAGGCTACTGTTTCAGTCCAAATATCCTGGCAATTTGTCAGAAAGGTTGTTTGGTTGATTTCTAGCTCAAGTTTTAATATGGGTCACCTGGGGTCAAAAACTAGGTCACACAGCCCAAATATGGAAAAACCTTGTTAACACTCTACAGGTAACATTTTCAGCCCAAATATCCTGGAAATTTGTCAGAAAGGTTGTTAAGATGATTTCTAGCCCAAGTTCGAATATGGGTCATCTGGGGTCAAAAACTAGGTCACAGCCCAAATATGGAAAAACCTTGTTAACACTCTAGATGTTACATTTTCAGCCCAGATATCCTTGAAATTTGTCAGAAAGGTTGTTTTGATGATTTCTAGTTTTAATAGTGTGTTGCTTATTGAACACCTCATTTGCTAATTTTATTGCAGTATTTTAACACCATAAGATTGATTTGTAATCAGTACACATCTTGGATCTCTCTATGGTAAGGCCAGAGTTTTTATATCTCTTGGTTTATGCGACTGCCTGTCCTATGAATAACAATGACATTATGAACTGATATTTTATTTGTATTATTTCCGCTGTTCCGACTTCACAGACTAGTTAATGAAATGTCAGAATAGTAGGGATATATGGATAATAGGGATGTTTATTTTGTTCGAAAATGACGATTATTGACAGGTGCAGTAGACTGATGTTCAATATGTGCTCTGTTCAATACAGTAGGAAAAGTCCTTCATACTCAACATTTTAGAAAACTTCCCATAAACCAAGCAATATAAAAACTCTGGCCTAAAATTGGCACTTATAAAGTTTTAAATAGCGATGATGCAATACATGTTCTTGACCCCTAGTTGAACTTCCATGTTAAAGAATGTAGTTGTAATTTTTGCATTCACATCACAAGACTTACTCTTCCATCTATCACTTTGGAAAGTACCATAAATTATTAAAAAAATGAACAGCTCACAGTGCAGGTCATGATCAGACAGGAAAATAATGAATAGCTTACAGTGTAGATCATGATCAGACAGCAAACTAATGAATAGCTTACACAGGGTTCAAATTTACCTTTTTTTTCTACTAGCTAAAATTAGCTAGTGGTTTTTTAGTTCACTAGCTAAATAAAAAACCTACTAGCTAAAATCAAACAACGATTTTTATTAACTTTAAACATGCGAAAACTTTAATACTATAATTCGTATAGACTACAGTACAGACCTGGAGGATTATGCAAAAAATGCGAAGTGTCGAGTTTTTCACTCCATACTTCGCGTGAGTAACTCGGAGACAAATAGCGCGACTTTGAGTGAGCTTGGAGTGCCTGAAGTGACTTCGCGTGTGGAGAAATATGAAGTCACTTCGCGCAGGGTCCGTATATTACACGGACCCTGCTTCGCGGGAGTAAAATCGCGGCACTTCGAGTGATTTTACAGGTAAATGAACGGGTTTACGGGACATAAAAATCAAATATATTATATCCGGTAGAAATTTATTTTAATGAACTTCTATACATGAAGGGTTTTTGAGTTGTATGCATATTACATTCAAAGATATTTGTCGACCGACGTACATTTATATAGCGTGTTCAATATATTTAATCACCAAAAATAAAACTTATTATTTGTTCCAAACTATTATTTCTATTTTTCCAAAATTATCAGACTATTGTCTATAATTACTTTTTCATATCTCAAACTGTCAAATATCTCGGTCTGTTTGATGCCACGTGCTTCACCAAGATCAAACAAAACTCACATGTACAATGTGCGTCGGCGTTTGTTCTTTGATCTCGCAACACCTGCAGCTCTATCTCTATTTATACAAAAGGTTGAAGTAAAAAAATATTTCGGCAAAGGTTATTCATTTGAATAAATCGTAGAAAATTGTCACTGGAAAAACGTTAGCTTTGATAGTTGATGAAACAATATTCAAAATGACAAAAAAAACCGGACACTCTGAAACGCCGCGATTTTCTTTAAAACAGAACATTTTTAGAACAATTGGGAATGTTAATTGATAAATATAAAGATACTGTTATACCATCTGGCGGTGAAAACGTGTTTTGGACTAGCTCTTGAAAAAATGGATTTTTTTGGTTGTAAAGTGACTTTTTCATAACTTCTTTTTAGACAAATATGATTATGAATACTGTATACACGTATCGATGGAGTCATTATGTTCAAATGTGCTGGATTCGGATGTAGAAACTAAAACAAAAAAACGCCCAGCAAATTCGCCACTCAGTGAGAACACGGACTGTTGCACGGATTACACGGATAATATATCTTTGAATAGTTCATTTAGTGGGACACATAGTAGCCGCGGGCAAGATTTAACTCAAACTAACCGCAAGAAAAAGCGTGCAACCAATAACACAATTAATGTGACACGATATCCAGGTATGTCTTTCACACAGGGTAGTCCTTTTACTATGTCGCAACCACCGTATATGCATACTTCGCCGACGCATTTTGGGTTTCCTTTGCCGCCGACACCACCATGGGCGACGGAGATTTTAGAGGAAATTAAATATTTAAAAGTCAAATTTAAAACGGTGGAAAATATTGAAAAAACAGTTAATACAATTCACACTAAAGTCGGTAACCTAGAGACAAAATTCAAATCTTTAGAAACTCGAGTTTCAGAAACGGAAAAGGCTTGTCAGTATCAATCAAGCGCTTATGAATCAGCAAGGGATGATCTGAGAGCTACAAAAGAGGAAATGAAAAAACTTAGAAAAAAATGCGATTCAGTAGAGTCAACCTCAAAATACCTTGAAAATGAACGAGAAAAACTCGAGTCAAAAATGGATGAAATGGAATCTAGGTCTATGAAAGTTAATTTACTGTTCTATGGACTTACCGAACAAGAAAGTGAAAACTGCGAAGACAGAATAAAAACTATGTGCAAAGAGACATTAGACATGCCGGAAGCCGCATCACACGTAATGGTACGCTACCGATATACAGATTTACTTCCCTTGACCAAGAATAGCGAGTAATCTCCCTTGCCGTTTGGGTAGTTCCGGTTTGGAAAAAAAAAGAAAAAATTGTTGAATCTCGTATGAAATTGGCTTCTTTTCTTCGTAGAAACATCGATATCTTCAGAATTAGCAACATTGTGGCATGTAAGTATTGAAATATGTTTGTTTCAAAGCATACGAAGAAAGAACTATTGACAAATAATCGTATGCAGACATATTTATATATAGAATTTATTCGGACTGAATGAATTTCGGACACAATTATTGAAAAAGTTGATTCTTATTTGGATGTTATATAGCAAATGATAGGCGTTAAGTATTGTGTTGAAGGACACATATACCCCATTAAAAGACCCCCTGAAGGAATTGTTTTGTAAATGACGGTGTTCTCAAGCTCAAAGCCACTTTGGTTGAATTGATGCATTTCTCAGTTAAAGATTAATTTTTTGGTAAGTTGGTTCAGAAGATAAAAAACTATTTTCTCCTGTATTTTTCTTTTTCCTTCGATTGTTTAAAAGTCCCTTCTGACCCTCGGACTTCTCCCAGGGTGAATTTGCCAAAACTCCTGTTCAAAATGCGCAGGTTAAAGAGAAACAGATGCATATACAAGGGAATCCGGACACCAGACTATAGCTTTATTCTGAATTGAACCCTTGGTTCTTTAACAGTTCAAGTGTATAGCACTGATACACGTGAGACTACCTATGGGTTTCATCTCTTAATGGGTGGGAAACACACTGAGAAGTGTGTCTGACATTTCTAGTGCCCTGACCAGGATTCAAACCGGGAACTTCTGAACTTGTGGTCAAGAACGTTAACCACTCGACAATAGCACCACCCATTCCTGTATTTCTCCACTTCATATAGATATTGTATCAAATAAACACCATACGCCATACGTGTTGGAAAGTGCAAGGGAACTCGGCCTATGATTAAATCAACATTTAAATTAACATGACTCTCGATTTTGTCTCTACATACAATGAGTAGAACAATAATTTTTCATTTATTAAACAACATCCGTTCCAGCGGTGTTAGTCGTTTAATAAACAGTGATTCGGAGTACTGATACGCAGTTATTAGCCACGAAGGCCAAAGGAGTGGTTTATAACTGCACATCAGTACGACAAATTATTGTTTATTAAACGACTAACACCGCTGGAACGGATGTTATATCGATTCTAACATTACCAGATGTTACAAAAGGGGAATAAATGGAAGGCTTTATTTTCTACGCGAACTCTCATTCAACGTCATCTGGCGCAAATTTAGTTTATACCAATTTTAGTTTGGTGCTTGTAGCTTATCGAGCCACCCTCGAGTCTGCTTCCTGGAAAAACCAGTACTTGTGTCATATGAGGAAATAGGGTTGTGACCCTAGTGGGGCTAAAACCTCTAAGATGAGCGGCAAACACATTAACATTTACACCATCCCCTTAATTGATGGGTTGTTACGCTAAATAATAATGATAATATAGAACCGGCTACCTAGCAGCTTCTTTCAAATAGATCAAATAATTTTTTTAAATGATATTGCTAAAAGATTAAGGTTTTCTGGCAACTCTTGAGTACACATGGTAAAGAACCAACTTGAATATACATAAAAGAAAGGTATATTATGTCAACATTTTTTTTAATCGAATATGTATGGTTCTTTTATTATATACATTTTGTATATAAGTCTAGTTACTTTAAAATATTCAAGTAGATGTCATTTGTGTCTGAAAACTTCAAACCTGGTGCACAAATCCATAGTTTTGATCTAAATAACACGAGACACAAGTTTTTACGTTGCTATACATATTTCATTTCAGAATGGATGAGACGGATCAAGAAGATCATGGTATTCTTGACCAAGAAGCACTGTCGACATGGAAAAAGGTAGATCTTGTGAAATGGCTTACTGACCACAATAAGAAAAAGTCAGGCAACAAGAAGGTATTGATTAACCGAATAATAAGAGCGTTGCAGTTCGACAACTCCAGTGGATCTGATACCGACAGTGATCATTCTGAGACTAATAATGATGTACCAGACATTAGCACTGTAATTTCTGATTGGGAGCCATTGAAAACAGCCATGTGCCCACCAATAAGGACAGAGGATGTAGAAAACTACTTTGTTTACAACAAAAACCCGTTAACTGGCAAGACTCAAGGATGCCATAGACAGTTGAAAAAGGCCAAAAAGTTGCATAAGGAACAGTATTTGTTTAGCCTTGAATTCAATAACATGGACAAGTCACCATATTGCTGTATCCGGGCAAAGTGCAAGCCTAGTATGAAAGACACCGTTCAGGTATTTGATGGTAAGCCAGCTCGTCATTACTCCCTTCACGTCATGTTGGTGAAAAAAACTGGAAAAATTGAATGTGGACAGTGCAATTGTAAACCTGGTGCTACTGGTCTATGCAGTCATGTTGGTGCTCTTTTGATTGCAATTGTGGATGTGAAGAACGCCTGCACATCTAAAATCTGTGACTGGATTAAACCACAGACTGCCTTAGTCCTGAAGCCACATCGACTAAAGGACATCCAGATCTCAGTGCAGAAAGAAGCTCCACTTAAGCCTTATCCAGATGTCTACCAGGCTGGACCTTGCAAAGACCCAGGGATGTTTTTTAAAGACATAATGAGCAAGTTGGGTGAGGTCAATCCAGACTGTGTCTTATATAAGTCTTTAAATCCTAACATTTCTAACTTAACTGAAGTGATGCAAAAGTATGAACCACCATTTGCTTATCATGACTCTGTAGATATAAGTTCTGTTGTTTGTCAGTCACAATTTAGAACCCATACAATGGCATTAAAGTTAGATGAGACCGACATTGTTAAAATCAGAGAATCCACAAGAGGTCAGAGCCTGAATCCCTTGTGGAAGGATATGCGTACTCACATATTAACGGCGTCCAACTTTGGGTCAGTTTGTAAAAAGAAACCAGAAACCGAGCCAGATAATTTGATATCCAAGTTACGAGGCTATAACGCTGAAATTAACACAAAGGCTGTCAGCTATGGAAGAAAAAAAGAGAGTCAAGCCAGGCTGGACTACGCAAAACAACACATGGACAAATGCGGAAAAGTGAATGTTCAAACTACTGGTCTAGTTATTTCAAAGGAATTTCCTTTTTTAGGAGCAAGTGTTGACGGTATAATAAACTGTGATAGATGTGGTACTGGTGTTTTAGAAGTAAAGTGCCCATATACTGGAAGACATTCAACACCAGATGAGTGGTCAACTTCCAAATCTTCATTTGTGGATAGAGATGAAAATGGGAAGTTGCGATTGAAGGATAACCACAACTACATGTACCAGGTTGTTGGACAAATGAAGGTGTTGGATGTCAAGTGGTGTGACTTCATGATATGGACCAAGAAAGGTGTCCATATTGAAAGAATCTTCTTTGATCCTGAATTCTGGATGGATAGAATGTTGTTTAAGTTGAAGTTTTTCTACAACTCATTCTTTGTAGCAGAACTTTTCACCAACAGAGTCAAAAGAGGCAAGAAATTAATGTATTAGGCTGTGTACTATATATATAGCAATACAAATTGTGTATGAACTGAATTCAACTGATAACTTATGCTTAATATACTTTCATTCATCTGTGAAAAGTTTGAAATGTTGAAGTCAGTCTTGCCTAAGATTATGCATTCTAGTTCTAGTGACAATGTGGTTTTAGTACTTAATTCAGCTGCTTTATTTAGCATGTTAAGTGCAGTCACATTCTACTGTTGCTTGATTATAGAGTTATTCATCACCGGCTTTGTTTTTAGCTTAATGTCATGACAGGACAGTAAAATGTATTTTTCACAAAACCGTTATGAATACACAGGTGAACCATTTCTCATGAATTTCCAAAACAGGAGCAGTTTTGCATGTTTTTTTCTATTTGAAAGAAAGCTTTTATTTTGTTACTAAAAACAAATTGAAGTACTTGATAACAAAACAAAAACTTGTACAGTACATGTAACGCCTGTCCTTTGTACTTTTACACAATAATAACGTCAATGTTAGTATTAGTATGACCAAAAAAAGATTAAAGTTTCTTAAAATTGTATACAAACAAACTCGTATTTAATGTCCATCCTCCTCAAATATTAGTTTTGCTGGCTTACCATGTTTATAGAAATCTTTCTTTTGTCTTAATTTAGTATATATAAATGAGAGTTAAAAATGGAAGGAAATCTGTAAGTTTATGTGTGTTAAATATACAACAATGTATCATCAGTAATGATGAAATGAAAAAATAGGAATTAAATTTTTGTGTCTTTTCATGTCATGTGTATATAGCAATTATGTATGGGTAACTGGTATCTATTATGAAATTTTGACTTTTTCATCCATCAAGTTTCATTTAAAACTTGTCTGCCATGGCCTTCATCAGTTTTTCACTATTTTGTCATCTTGAGGAAGGTGGTGTTAAAAGCACTTTAAGGTAAACAGCAAAAAAAGATTGATACTGCTTGCTTTTCCAGACCGTTCCTTTTGAAAGAACCTTGTTCGGTATATTTAGCACATCTTTTTGATTAGTATGATTTTTTCTGTATATAGAGTAGTTATTTAATTCACTAATTTATGATAGATTAGATGATATTAAATAGTTTATTAAATGATTGGCAGATTTCCTGTTTTTATTATCTCACCTAGTGAGCTTTAAGGATTGACGATTGTCCGTCAACATTTTGATTCAAATGACATGTCCTCTGGAACCACTGGGTCAATGATGATGAAACTATGCTGACATATTCCTTGCATGAAGCAATACCAAAATTGTTCAAGGAATACCATTCCATGCAGATATCTGGTTGCTATAGAAAAACTTTAAAAATTGACTCTTAAAACAGGCTAATACTGGAAAAACTTAATAATTCTTATTCTCTGTAACCACAGGACATAGAGCTTAGATTACATGTAGCATTGCCTAGTAGACCTCTTCAATTTGTTAAAATTATGCCCCTGGGGTCAATATTGGCTCTGCCCAAATGGTCACCTGTTTAACAAAGAGGTATACAGGAAATACTGTGTGATAGATCTAGCTATTATGCCTCCAAAATGAAGTTTAGGGGGGGTATATAGGAGTCACCCGGTGGTTGGTCAGGCAGTCTGTTGCATTTTCCTTGTCCGGAGCATAACTTGAAAACTACTTGTTGGAATTCTATACAACTTCATACAATGGTCAAGCACATTGAGAGGAAGTGCAGTGCACAAGAACCATAACTCTATCTTGACAAATTACAGTTATTGCCAAGAACAATATCTCTATTTTATTTTTTTTGTGCAAAGTATTCTGTTTAGTACTACATACAGTCTTTTGAGGGTATTATTCATTTAGTGTTAGGTCTAGTTTTTGTCTTGTAGTTACATTTGACAAAACTGCCAGTGTGTTGGATGTCAAGCAATTCCTTTCATAATTTGCCTTGCGAAATCAAACACTGCACGCTTCTGCATTTAAGTGGTCAGCTACATGTACAACCAGTGTTTAACCATGCAGGCCTTTCACAACCAATCACAATTGGACAATATAGGTTTTCGGATTAGATTTATCCAACTGTAATTCAATTTGTATGGTCTGTAACATAAGTATTGGAATACCAATCATGGTGATAAGTAAGAAATGTTTGGATTTCAGGTCACACAAAAAGTGGCTAGTATTGTGTCTAGTACGGAGTATGTTTCTTTGCCTGGTGAGGATTGTAAATATAAGCTTCATCGTACAATGACTTTTTCTAAGTAAAATGATAATGACTAGGACATATAAAAAAGAAACCATATTAGTTTAAAAATAAATCTCTCTTTGCACTAAACATATACAATATATATACCAAAATATTTAACATGCAAAATCTCATAAATGAAGGTGCTTCAGTGTTAACATATAATTCTTTATGAATCAAGGGCGTATAACAGCTGAACATTATAGTCTAGTCTAACCAACAATAGAATTTTACCAAGAATTTGTGGCCATACACATTCCATGTCTGTTATGACAGCTCACAAAATGGCGCTCCCAGAGTGTGAACAAGGACCAATACAGCAGGGTTTTTTCCCAGATGTCAGGTTTGGTCTACTAAAACTTGACCAAGATCTAACTGTCATACACCTTCTGCTTGAAAATGATTTAGATAAAAAATAGAAAGAGAAAAAGTGTGACCACAGCTGTAAAAGGCATTTCGTTAGGGATGTTATTGATTAAAAGTTTTGTACCGATACATCAATTTAAAAATATCGGCGATATAGCGAGATATCGATACATGGGCGTAAAAAGGTCACGGACTACATATTCTACCAAATATCTTGACTTTATTTGTACTTAACATATGGTTCTGGTCTATGATATATATCAACCCTTGTAGTGCTGAAATATTTTTGCCTATGAGACCACATTTTATTAAATTAACATTCGTTAGAAACTGATGTTTCTATGTAGGTTGTACTCTAAGCATTCTGGGAGAAGTTAAAAAATGTCACAAGCAGAATTATGATATACAAATATTGACTTATAAGGTGATGTGCATCCTAAATAGTTAAATGTAGGCAAAGTAAATAATTTATTTTTCAGGTGCATATCACATTCATAACCTGAAAAGTTCATACTTTTTTAATAAAACATGTAAACAGCTAGAAAAAAAAGCAACATCAGACAGTATTTGTCCTTATTACTGCACATGACACATATCATTAACATACATGTGCTGTTTAATTTTTTACACCATACTGCTTATGTGTCAATTTATCTACTGCACTGAATATATGTTATCTGTTAACAGTTTATATAAAATTCTAACACTGTCTTTTCTTTTTCAAATTATACTTTCATGTAGAAACCCAGGCCACAAGCAAATTTAATAGGTAACAAATGACCACATTTACAAGTCCATGATATCAGATGGACAAATATAAACAGTTTTCCTATTTGATGTACAATATCACTTTAGTAATGGCTCATACAAATTTGTCATCGCTGTGCAAATAACGATCATTTGTTCAGCCAGATGGGCTTCTGACAATGGGAGTACAGTTTGCAATAAACGGAAATTCTTTATCTGCTCCATTTTCATTTCAACAACTATCCGTGAGGAAGCTATCTGTTGTGTTTTAAAAAACTGCGAGCTGGTCATCTGTCGTGACTTTGAGATGAATGGCGGCATATTTAAACCTACAGACGAAGGAAGTAAATCTGCTACTGTGAAGCCCTTGTCGGCCATGATTACATCTCCAGGCTCCAATTTGGGGATGAACATATGTCCATCTTCTTGAACAATATGTCTGTCCGAAGTATGGCCACCCCATACCCTAGAAATAAATGTCACCAAGCCATTCGGGGCTACACCAACTAGGACTTTAAATGTGTTATGGTGTTTATAATCACTCCATGTCAAATTCTGTGCTTTCAGAGAACCTGGTTTTTCACAAAAGAATTCTGTAGCATCAATCACTATACGTGTGTCCGGCATTTCGTGGAAACATCTGGGCAAATTAGCAAGAATCTGTTCTTTTGTTGGCCATGGAATTAGACACTGCATGTGATCGTACATAAAGTTAATCCATGTGTTCATAACTCTTGACACAGTCATGACAGACACACCAAATATGTCACTTAGATGTTCTTGCAGCAGCCCCAATCTTAGGCGAATGCATACCATGAAAAATTCATCCAGAGGTCTTAGTTTCCTTTTTCTCCCAGGTTTAGATATGTGAGATTGATTGTAATGTTTTTCACTGACAGATCGTCTCTGACCCTCCCAGTAAGTGAGTTTGTCTGCCCCATGCTTCAAAAAAGTTTCAAAAAACAGCATAAATGTCACATAATTTGGAAAGCCAGTGTAGAATCTTGTCTTTTCATCATTATGGGAAATGTCTTCAGGTTTGAGAGAACAAGGAGAAGTTTGTGTCTCTGCTTCAACAGTTCTTGTAGGCTTAGGATTCAAGTTGTAGCAATGATCTACATGTTGTTTTGTTTCCTGCTCAGACTCTTCAACCCTGTATGATGGCTCCTCCTGGAAAATCTCCACCTCATTTTCACAGCTGTATATGGAGTCATAGTATGTAGCTGGAATTTCCTCTACAAGTTTACTTGCATAGTATATTTCTTCCTCTTCATCTTCACCGGAATATGGTTGTGATATATCACCCTCCAGCTGGTCAGTCAATGGTCTTCTTGATTTTGGTTTACTGGTTGCTTTTTCAAGGTTGTAATATTTGGGCACAGATTCTCCGCGAATATATGGGGCATCGAAGTGCAACATACACACTCTGGTGTTATCTGACACAGGCAAATTTGGACGATGAAGTTTTAGACCTCTTAGCCATAGTTTCCTTCGTGTGACCTCACTTTTTGATTTTCCTCCTGGAATTCTATGTAGTTTTACTTTCATTCCATTGTCAAGAATTTGGCCTTCATACTTTTTGCACAGAACACAGTATCTCTTTCCACCCGATGTAGCTCTTCGAACTGGACTAGCTTTATCTCTAGCATCAATGTGAATGATCTGCTCCATTTGTGAAGAAAGTTGAACCACATAAACCTGAAGTAAAAATTCCATAAATTAATGAATTGCTTGTATAATTTATGAAAGGAAGTGACTGTTCGCCTGATTACCTAAACCTAGAATTTTTCGTCTAGTACGTTAGACTGGTTGTCCGCAAATCAATTAAGTTGTACAAAAGAAACATAGCAAAGTGGTGACAATTCTTGATAAGATTTTAAAGATTAAACATTATTTCAACTAATTTTCTTGCCCGAAAAGACTGTTGTATTGTTTTCTTCCTGTTTGTATGGAGATATAGCTGACCTATAAGAACTTCTTGATAAAAGTTATGTTCAAAGCATATGATCTGCTTATAGTTTTTAAATGGAAAATGGCTGGTCTGAGAAGTGTGGACTAACTTTCAGATCTGATTTTATTGAAATAAGTTTGCAAATGTCTTCATATTTTTATGAGATATGGTAAACAGATTCTTATTGCATATGACAACTAAAGATCATTACATTTTTATAATATCATTACATTTTTATGCAAAAAAAAATCATTTTTTGCTCACTGTTTGAACCCCACCCCTTGTGCTTCATTGTATTTAAAATACAGGGTAACCATCAAATTGAATATGCTCTGTATCTCAATAAAAACAAGTCCCACGCTGGTTATTATTTTTTGTTCAGTTTGTGATAGTTAACTTTGAGCAAATGCAAATTACCGGCTATTGTCACTAGTTTACAAATGTAGTAGGGGTCACTGAAATAGGTTCGGTTGAGTATCTGTAGTGCAAAACAGGGGTGTCTATGATAAACAGCACTATATAATTTTGTTGGAATATTTTCCACTTTATTATACATCACACAAGTAAAGGACTAATAACACAATAGTAATTCATAAAGATAATAGGTCTTCCCAAACAGATTTGGTAATTCTGCCTGAAGTAATCTTAGGGTCACTGAAACTGGTCCTTCGAGGATACATACTGTATCACATTCAGACAATGAACGATAAAATAAAGCTTAAACAGGCTGATGCAATTGCCCGATCGGGCTTCCAAAAATAAACTTTTTTAAAAATGAATAATTTCATACAATTTACATTCTATTACAAAGTTCAGATGTAGAGAATAAATTTAAAAGTGAATAAAAGTCATCTTGAGATTTTTTAACATAATTAAAATAAGTTTGAAATCACTGAAAAACACATTTTTTAAGATTTTCAGTGCAAATCTTCATGAATGTTTCTGAAGCAGCTAGGGTATGTTATTTGCATTAGTATGGTATGAAAAAACTCCACATCACAAAAATCCATCCAGCCATTTCTTGCGCCAGGTTTTTGGCCCTTCTACTTTCAGTTTCCATATATTTTATTGTGAAATCTAAAAAAGGACCGGCGCAACAAACTATACCTTTGTGTATCTTATTTTGGGTATCTTTATAATTATGTGTGCATTTTCTATGAATCTGAAATGTTTTAGAACTTTCTGTTGATAAGTTTAAAAGAAAATGCCAGAAATGTCTTTTCTTCACAATTTGGAGACAAATTTTTGCAGGAAAACATGAATAATTCTGTACTTTTAAACTTTTTTTAGATGTTTTTATCATACTTAGCATGTTCAAACCTTTTCCAAGTGAAGAAAATCATTTTTAAAAAAGCTGATTTTCGAAAGCCCGATTGGGCAATTTCATCAGCCTGTTAAATGCCATTTAAAATGGACAAGTATATCTTACTCAGTCGTAAACTAATTTCGCTGATTGAATCTATTTAACACCAATACGTATGAGAAGACGACCATGATAATATGTCATCAACAGATCAATGTGCACAAAATTGACGACGACCCTGACATCATACAATACACGGTCAACTGACGCAATAGCAACTGCATTTACAGTCCTGCATGATAGCCACATACTGTAGTCGACATAAGCATTGATTGATACTTACAGCTATACTGATGTCGTAGAGATATCGTTAATATCTATTATAAAATATAAAAAATCTTTCGTTTTTTCGATGTTTATTTGTCGACCGGAAACCGGAACTACCCAATGAGCAGGTGCGCGAATCAAGGGAAGCAAATCATGTCAATTTTATCGGATAACTCTGTATATCGGTAGCGTCCCATTGATAAGGCGCAGAGGATAGGCAAGAAAAGGGCTAAACCCCGTCCTATTTTAGTCACGTATCACTACCTCTCAGAACGCGAAGCGGTGAGATTGAGATCGTACGACAAAACAGAGAACTTAAAAGCTGCAGAGTATGGAATAGGTATTCAATTACCGAAATCGATCAGGGATGCAAGGAAACCTCTTTACGAACCTATGAAAAACGCGAAAGATGAAGGTAAATCCGTGAAGTTCATTGGAAAAAAGCTATACATTGATGGTGCATTGTATAGGCCGAACAGTGCTGAAACATAAGGTAGCCGTGAAGAGACTTTAAATGTACTTTCGTGGAATGTCAATGGTCTGGTGAGAAAGTTAAGTGACAGTGATTTTTTAGAATATATACAGAGTTTTGACTTAATTCTTCTCAGTGAAACTTGGATATCCAGCAAAAGTACGTTTAACATTGACATTCAGGGTTATTGTAGTATTCATATATATGGAAATAAATCAAAAAATACTTCAAAAGGACGCTTCAGTGGAGGTATTTCAGTTTATTTCAAAGAAAACATTAAAAGATTTATTTCAGTCGTTGAACAAAATCAGAATGGTATTATATGGTTAAAAATTTCGTCAGAACTATTTGCTCATAATCATAACGTTTATATTTGTCATACATATTTTCCACCAAGTGACTCTAGAGTTTTTAGGGGTACTGATTTCGACTTTTTTGAACAGGTTGAGCAAGATATTTTAAAATACAACAGTCTAGGAAAAATTTATGTTACAGGGGACCTTAACAGTAGAGTCTCCAATTTGGAAGATTTTATCCTTTATGATAAATACTTAGACAGAAATTTAGAGTATTTAGATCCTAATATTAGTATTCCTGCACGGGTAAATAAAGATACAGTTATTGACCAAAATGGGAGACGTTTACTGGAGTTATGCCAAACTACCGGCTTATTAATTGCAAATGGCCGTCTATTGAAGGAATCGGGTAATATTACATACTGTTCTCATCGCGGTTCAAGCACCGTAGACTATTTGTTATTGAATTTTACAGACTTGAAACTATTGTTAGCTTTTCGGTTGCAGAAGTAAACGAGTTCTCGGACCATGCGCCAATCCTGTTTACACTATCGCTGGGCGGTTTAGAAAAATCACAGGCTGAGATTAATTCATCCGTGAATACGGAAACAGTTTGTCCCGATCGAAAAATTATTTGGGAAAAGCGAAAAGGTCCCACAGTTTCGAACAAAACTTTCAGGTAAACGCGATTCTTTGAATCATTTACAGGATAATTTATCGCACGTGTCACTGGATGAAACGGTAGATAAATTCACAAATCTGATGTATGATTGCGCGTTCGATATATTTGGGAAAACTTTTAAACATAACAGTCCCATAACATGCAATAAAAAAGTGAGCAGCGAGTGGTTTGACAACGACTGTTTTACATTAAAAGCAGAATTTAAAAAGGCAAGGAATGTTTTTAATAGAAATAAAACCGACACGAATAGACTTTTTATTTACGCCGCGAGAACTAAATATAACAAAATAAAGAAAAAAGCACTAGATAAGCATAAAATAAAGGAAGGAAAGCGATTAAATGAACTGGCAAAGTCACAGCCCAGGCAGTTCTGGAAGAAAATTAAGAAATATTCCAAAAAATGCCAGTCGAAAGCGGAATCTCTTACTCTTGGTAGTTTATTCGATCATTTTAAAGGCATGTTCGGTCAAGACTCAACGCATACTCAAACCGGGGATCCACATCTTTATAATAATCAAGCAGATTCTGACTTAGATTGTGATATTACGAACAAAGAACTTAGATCAGCGATTTTTTCACAAAACAATAATAAGACTCGGGTGTAGATAATTTAACAAGCGAAATATTTAAAGCAAGTTATGACATTATTTCACCTTTTTTGATGAAGCTGTATAATAAAATGTTCTCGACTGGGGAGTACCCGAGTTCATGGGGCGAGGGCATTATTGCCCCTATATATAAAAAGGGCGATATAAATGACGCTAAGAACTACCGAGGTATAACTTTAATCAATATTCTGGCAAAAATTTACTCACAAATTCTTCTGAATCGACTAACGAAATGGTCAGAAAGATATGAAAAACTTGATAATAAACAATTTGGCTTTCAAAAAGGAAAATCTATTATAGACTGCATTTTTATTTTGCACTCAATTATAAGTAAAGCCCTTAATTCCGGTCAAAAGGTATACTGTATTTTCATTGATTATATGCAGTGTTTTGACAGAATTGATAGAACACTTCTTTTTCAAAAATTATTGAAAGAAAATGTTAGTTGTAAATTAGTTAGCGCATTAAAATCAATGTATACGGTAGTTAAATCGTGTGTGAGGTTTAACTCACAAACGTCTGAATTCTTCAGCTCTAACATAGGTTTGAAACAAGGGGATCCGAGTTCTCCTCTCCTTTTTATGTTTTTCGTGAATGATTTATCACAAAATATCAACACAAACATTGCAGACATTTTTACTTTCAACGAAATCAAGTACTTCCTTTTATTATACGCAGACGACCAGGTACTTTTTGCAAAATCACCGGAAGCTTTACAATCGATGATAAATGACCTTGTCAAATATTGTCGCCAATGGGGATTAAAAATTAATACCTTAAAAACTAAAGCAATGATTTTTGAAAAAGGTCGGTATACTCATCATACTTTTTATATTGATGATGTCCCAATTGAACCCGTAAACTCATTTAAATATTTGGGTATCAATTTGTTCAAAAACGGAAGTTGGTTTCGCAGTCAAAAATCTATAGCTCAACATGCGTCACGAGCACTGTATAGTTTATTTGCAGTTTTAAAATCCGTCGATCTCCCGGTTAAACAACAACTGAAATTGTTTGATACGCTTGTAGGTTCAATTTTACATTTTGGGTCTGAAATATGGGGAATGCACGCAGCAACGGACATAGAACTGATACACACTAAATTTTTACGTCAACTCTTATGTCTAAAACGATCAACAAATCTCTCAGCGCTGTACGGAGAACTCGGTCGAGTACCAATGTCGATATTTAGAAAAATAAACATTATTAAATACTGGGCAAAAATTCTTAAACATCCCGAGAACTCTTTAGTAAAACAGACATACATGTTGCTAAAATCGGACATTGAGAACGATATAGGAAAAAATTGGGCAGGACAAGTAAAATCTATACTAGACTCGCACGGATTAAGTTATATTTGGAATCGACAATTATATGCAGACATTCCATTACAGTTAATTAAGCAGCGTATATTCGATAGTTACTTTCAACGCTGGCATTCTGATATAAACAATTCGCCAAGGCTGCAATCCTACAGTATTTTTAAACATAACTTCGAAATCGAAACTTATTTAAATTGTATACCAGACAGAAAATATCGCATTGCATTGTCTCGATTCAGAACTTCATCACACAATCTCATGATAGAGACAGGCCGATATGACAACATTTTACGAGACCAACGTTTGTGTAAATCATGCAATATGAGAACTGTAGAAAATGAGTACCATTTTCTCCTCATTTGTCCCAAGTATCGTGAACTCAGGATAAAATACTTCAAACCATATTTTTGTCATTGGCCAACTATAAATAAATTCGATCAGTTGCTCAATCTCAAGTCAAAAAGGTCAATTTGTGAATTATCAAAGTACATATTTTTTGCTAACAAAATAAGAGTATCATAGTACTAAGTTTATTGATTTTCATCATGTAACAACCTCCTTTTCAATTTGAACTGTATTCTATATTTTGAACTTCTTTTCTGGCTTTTTTATGAAACACGTTTTCATCGATTGTGAATTGTTTTGCTATAAACTTTGTATGAGGTTTCATGCAATAAAGATTATGTATGTATGTAATTGATAAATACTCTGTGCATTCACAACTCAGAGGTGTCATACGGCTTGGATTTGCAAACAGACTGAATTAGTACGATAGGCCATATTTTTCACAACAATCGCGAGTGACAGTGCTAAGAGACCAATTAATACATCGGAATTTTATCGGAAATAAATATTCTAAATCAATTCAATTCAATTTTTTTCAATTCAATTCATTTATTTGGCAAATTCAGCACAAAAATGCTTTTGGCCAATACAATACATAATGACAAATATGGCAAGGACAATATATACAACATATACACACATACACACACTCGTTCACATATACATAGACATCTTCACTGCATCCACATAGTACACATAGTATAGAAATTATTATATCAATGTACATCTATTTGTTCTAAATATTCACTGCGTAATTTAAATGCATCTCTTAGATATTTTGCAGTTTTAAGCAACCTGCTCTTACTATTTGATGATAATATATTAGCAAACATATGTAAATTCGGCCATGTTATGTTACCAAAATATTTCTTTCGTACATTAGTGTAAGCTTGACAACACAGTAAAAAATGATACTCAGATTCTACCTGACTGCATGTACACAATTTGCAGATCCGATCAGGTCTAGCTACACCAGAATATCTGCCGCATTCAATTTCTAATTGATGAGAACTTAATCTAAAACAACTTAATTGTTTTCGCAAAACATCACTCGTAATAACATCAATATATTTTTGAAACAAAATTCTGTTTTGAATTTTCTATAATAATCTAATTTAGGTGAAGCTTGCAAAGAGGTATTCCAAACCTGTATATATTGGTCTTTTAAACGTTGTTTTAGCAGAGGTAAATAATCAACATTAACATCAAAATTATTCCAAATACCACTGTAGCCAAGGTTATCTAATAGACGCTTTACACTATAAGCCCAACAATTTTTATTATTGATATTACATTGTTCAATGAATATTCTATACATAGGGGAGTTTTGACCATGCATTATTTTCAACCAATGTTTCAATGTTCTTTCTTTGCAAATAAGTGATAATGGATATCTACCAAGCTCGCCGTATACTGCTATATTAGGCGTCTGTTGACGTACACCAAGTACAGTTTTACAAAATTTGATATGTAATTTATCAATATCTTTACAATCGTAAATGCCCCATACTTCTGAACAGTATAAAAGGATAGGAACAACCATCGAATCAAAAAGTGATAATTTAGTTTTTACGTCCATTTGTACACGAGTAAATAATGATAGAATACAGTTATAAGCCTTTAAGGCTTGTTCAGATAAAACTTTGACAGCATTTTTCATTGTACCTGTGTAAGTAAAATCAATCCCTAGATATTTGAAATGATCAACAACTTCCACTTTTCGCCATTGATAAACCAGTTGTTGTTATTGTTGCTTTTTCTTTTTCAAAAATACATATTTTAGTTTTTTTAACATTAATTTTTTAATCTCCATTTTTGTGGAATAGTCGGAAATCATGTCTAACTGAGCTTGTAAACTATTTGGGTCTGTTGTAAATAAGGCAATGTCGTCAGCAAATAAGAGCATATACATCGACAAATAGTTCAAATCATTTTCAGTTAGTCTGTTAAAATCTATACTACTACTTATATCATTGATAAACAGAATAAAAAGTATCGGCGAGAGTGGTTCCCCTTGTTTCAAACCAAGCGTGACATCAAAGAACTCTGAAAAATTCGTATTTGAAGCTAATTTAACACATGATTTAACGTTACTATATATAGATCTGAGCATATTTATCATTTTACAACTGACACCAGTTTTCAATAGCTTTATCCACATGGCATCCCTAATAACTGTATCAAAGGCCATTTGGTAATCTATAAATGCACAATACAATTTAGATTTGCTATTTAGAATATTCTGTATAATTGTATGCAGTATATATACACAATCAGACGTACTATGATTATCTCTAAATCCAAACTGCGAGTCATTAAATATTTGCTCCGATTCACACCATTTGTTGATTCTATTTCTAAGCATTAAGGAAAATATTTTTGCCATAACATTTACGAGAGTAATACCCCTATAGTTTAAAGTATTGAATTTATCTCCCTTTTTATGAATTGGGACAATTACACCTTTACACCAGCTGTCAGGGTAAATTCCTGATTCAAATATCTTGTTAAAAATAATAACTAAATAAGGTGCAATGAACTGATTTGTATCGATAAAAAAGTCGGAAACATTATTGCTGAAATCACAGCTCTTGTGTCTTTGAAGAGAACTAATTGTCTTAGATATTTCTGATACTGTGAAAGGCCTATCCAGTTCCTCAATATGTATTGTTTCATTGCGTGTAACATTTTCATCATCAAATGCAAATTCACCATGCTGTGTGTTAGAAACGTTTTTAAAATGATCAACAAAGTCGTTTAGAGACGGACCATCTTGACTTACATTACCATTCTTTTTGAATTTATTAATATATTTCCAAAATTTCCGAGGATTTTTCTTACTTAATTTTGACATCTTACTCTTTTCTTTAACGTAAAACTGCTGTTTTGCTTTTCTTTTCGTCTTGCAGTAAATATTTCGGTTTGTTAAAAAGTTCAGCCTATTAATATCGGAAGGGTGTGTGCGTAATGCTCTTTTACTATCGAGAAATATCTTCTTGGTTTCTTTACATGAACTGTCAAACCATTGAGATTTTCTGAATTTAGGTTTACTTGGTACAGAACTGAAGGTTTTTCCATGCGTTTGAAAAGAAATATCATATATAACAGTTGACAAATTATCTATGTATGCGTTGATATCAATATCATCAGATAACAAACTATCTGACAAATTCTCAAATACATGTTTCTTACTATTAAGAATATTATGCAAAAGAACAGGATTTGAATCATCCCAAATAATTTTATCATAAGTAAGTACATCCGTGTAATAATAAACCATATGTTCACAGTTTAAAGAAAATTCTATTGGGCAGTGATCGGAAAATTCCGTTAAATCAATAACATTCATATGTGAAATACTAGCAAAATTATTTTGGCGAGTGATTAAATAATCAACAACGCTACATGCATTTCTATTTCTAATAGTATTGAAACAGGTAAAATTTCCAGGTTCAAGACGTCCGTTAACAATAAAAAGGTCATTTTCTTTGCACAAAGAAATCAACTTATTACCAAAACCATTCACCGCATTGTCCTGTGAAGAACGTGCAGGAATGTTACTGAGTGAATCGTGATCAATAACGGGCATAGATACATAGCGATCTAGATTAATATTTTCAACATAATCAAGACGTTGACCTACTCTAGAATTCAGGTCACCGTTCAAATATATATCACCCATGGAACTGTAATGCATGATATCATTATTTAACTGATAAAAAAAGTCAAAATCGTAGAGAGTAGACGAAGGGTTTCTAAAAA